>CAUYON010005527.1:0-23551 GCA_963573935.1 Arctocebus calabarensis | reverse complement strand
TATAGTAAACGAGAAAATATCATGAATGGTATGTCAATCAGGTTGATAAAATATCTCAGATTGCATGTGAAGCCCCCACACTGTACCCCATGGTTGAACTAATGTACACAGCTATGATTCAATAAAAAAAAAAAAAAAGAGTGTAAGGACCTTCTGATACCTTCTAAATTGAGACAATTTTGGAAGAGAAAATCAATATTCTCAAAATAGACTACTAAGTTTGATGGCTGTATGCATGGACTACTTTTCCTCTAGCAACTATTCCTTCAATTTAGTACAGATGTTATTTGGAAAAAATATACATATATGTAAACATTAAACAGGTGTAATATATATTACCTGAGTCATCAACATAATTACAGATATTCCTGATACATATGCTTGTGGGAGAAAGGACAGAAATAGGAAGTGATGAGTCCTAAATGAGTCCTAAATTAGGTAAGGAACTCTATGTATGTACAGGTATGTATGTAAACACAGATATATGTACATGTATGTGTGTATATATACAGGGGGTGCCAAAAAGCTATACACAATTTAAGAGATGTTATCTATCTATTACTTTCCAAAGTCGAATTGAAGGTACCATTACTGTGTCAAAGGTACATGCTTTGACATCCATTTTACCTGGAATTCATACACATTTGAGGAATGATTGATTTTACTTCCAACAAGATCTCTTAAAATGTATACCCTGTGTGTATATAAACAGACATATTAAAATATAACCTATTTGATTTCCTCCACAGACAAAAGGAAACCAAGAATTGCATATTTATAGAAGATTCACAAAAAATAAGGTAATAAGGGAAGAACGGGGACTCTGTTTGACTCTAAAACCCAGGTGCTTTTGGCTGTTGTAAGTTGTTGTAATACATTTATTTAAAAAAATATATATATATATATATATATACAGAGGGTGGTGCCAGTGGCTCAAGGAGTAGGGCCCCCAACCACATATATCAAAGGTGGTAGATTTAAACCCAGCCCCAGACAAAAACTGCAAAAAAACAAAAAAAAATATATATATATGTGTGTATGTATATACATGGTATGAATGGCATTAATTCCTTCTTTCAACAGATATTTACTTAGCATTTACTCTTAGCCAAGAACTTTTCTTAAACATGTTTGTAAATAAACCCAAATCCTCACCTCTTAGGCACTCACAATCTACTAGGCATGAGACATGTAAACATATCTTAAAATTGATGTGAAAACAAAAACAGAACATGGAAGCAGGATTGATTCATGTAGTGGTGTCAGGTGATTATTTGACCCGGGTCTTCCAGGGCCAATATGAATATTTCAAGTTGACAAGAACATTCCAGACAAGGCACACCAGCCTAGTAAGAAAGAACACAGAGCCAAAACTGGCCTGGGAGACATAAGGTTGGGATATAAATGCTGCCTGTCTCTACTCTCAGCAGGCCTTCCCACTGCCGCCTGCTGCTCTCATCTATTTTCTTGCTTTGCAATTCCCCTGCTCTCCTAAACCTCCTATTACATTCCCATTCCCCCTCCTCCACCTCCTCACCTCATGTCCAAAACACATGAGTATGTGAGACAAGCGGGTAAGTTGCAAATGGATGAAGGGAGGGGTGGTGTGTAGGAGCAGCACAGAGAGTGTAGGTCACAGAAATGACAAGCATCAGGGCCTGGAAACCCCATGATCCCTGACCTTCACCTTGAAACCTTTCTTGCTATTCCATGGCTAACATCATCCTTTGTCAAATGATTTTGACTGATGGTATTCTTAGTGCTGATGCAAAGGAGAAATATAGAACAGGTCAGCAAATTTCACAAACGGGAGAATGTCAAAAAAAAACAAACAGATTATTTACAAAGGAAAAAAAATGTTTGAAAAGAGATCTTGAACAGTCATCCAATCAAGAGCTTAATTCATAAGCTCTCCTTAAGCAATCACCACCAGGTGATGCTAATTAGCCTGAACAGTTTACAGGTGTTACCCTGCAAGGGAAATAATTTTTTTAAGAAAATTTAATAAAATGCAGCTTCAACATTCCTGTCCATATCTCTCCTAATTGTCTCTAAATATAACACTTTTAAATGTGCTTTATTTAATATGTAATGTGTTAGTTATGAAAACTATTATGGTTACCTGGAAATGCTCTTTCCTCTCTAAATACAAATAACTGAAGAGTCATTGTTCTTTCATTCATTCATTTGTAAATCCATGTGTTCATTCATTTTCATCTAAAATTATCTAATCTACTATGCACCAGACCCTGGGCCTGGAATGAGAAATAAATTTAGCAGTAGAATAAAAAAATGTTGATCTTGCTTTTATGGGCTCATCCTCTATTAGGAGAGATAGCCATTAATTATTTTATGTAATTAAGTGATTGAAGAGTTCATGTCTCCAGTGTGGGAAATGGTAAGGTCATATAAGAATACATATAAACAGAGACCTGACCTAGTGCATGCCACCAGAGACTATTTTCCTAAGGTGGTAAGAGCTGAGATCTAGTTGATACATTGGACTAGATGAGTGTGGATATGTATTTGAAAGACAGTTAAAGTGCTGATACTTGAATTCTTTCCAAAATAAAGTATTTTATGCAGAAGTACATTGTCAGATTCAGAGAAGGTTCCTGACTGCACAAGACAGAAGCCTTGTCTTGATAAGAAAAATAATCTAGAGTGGTTAACTCAAAGACACTACCAAAATTTGATGATTTAAACATTGGTAGAATTGGAGAATTTTGTCTCCAGGATAAGTCCATTAAAGAATGGGCATCTGAACTGTACATATCTTTAGTTGGGGTGAACTTGAATCCACAGTCTTAGCCTACACTGGGAATTCTCTCATGAAAAGTTTGTAATATAGGACATTTAAGAGATTAAAGGGAGTTCAATGCAAACTTAAATCAATAGCACTTTCAGCAGTCCAGGCATTAGCAAGTTGGAGAGGGAGTCCCTTACTGATTGCAAAACATTCCATCCAAATCACGTGTGTGTGTGTGTGTGTGTGTGTGTGTGTGTGTGTGTGAGAGAGAGAGAGAGAGAGAGAGAGAGATACAGAGAGAGATACAGAGATAGAGACAGATATCAAAAAAGCAATGGGAGGAGACAGACCAACTATGCACATGGACTTACTGGGAGTTACTAGCATAAACTTAGTGTCCACAGTAAATTAATGAGTTTTAGGTTTTCTGTAAATTATTATTTTCAAACTATTTTTTTAAGAAACTATTTCCATATTTAACAGATAATTTGACAAGTTTAATTGCAGAGTGTAATATAAGCTACTAAAATTCTCAGGGGAGATACAATCACTATAGAGATGAAAGAAGGTTTTTATCCAGGAAGATACCACATTTTTTTCGCATAAGAAATATGAGAGTTTATATTACTTGGAATTTCTTCATAAACTAATTCAACTCTATCAATGTCCATCAGTGTTTATACATCACCTAACCCAGTGGTTCTCAACCTTCCTAATGCCTCCTAATGCCACGACCCTTTAATACAGTTCCTCATGCTGTGGTGACCCTCAACTATAAAATTATTTCCGTTGCTACTTCATACCTATAATTTTGCTACTGTTATGAATCGTAATGTAAATATCTGATACATAGGATGTATTTTCATTGTCTCAGAGGGGTCGTGACCCAGAGGTTGAGAACCGCTGACCTAGCCTATTTTCTCTGTTGTTAGTTAAGTAGATCCTATGTCCAGAAGTTAGCAGTTGTATAAAAAACATCAGCATGCATCCATAGAGTAGGAGATTGAACTATAGTAATCCAGATGATAAAATTCACAATTGTTTTTATGACTGGAAGTATTGTAAAACTAGCCAATCATTGACTCCCCTATGGCTTTACTTGAAAGTTGAATATTATGTTTTTTGAAGTATTAGTGAAAGAGTCATAATTTAAATGGAAGATCATTTTGTTGCATATAAATAGCATTAAGTAACGTTAGATCATATAGTGAATCATTCTCATTTGAATTAAATTTTACTCATATAAGGAGATTGTGTCAACAATAATATGTCTGATGGAAGTCTGACACCTCCAAATGTCATTTTGAAATGCAATCCCACTGTTAGAGGTGGGCCTAGTGGGAGGTGTTTGGGTCATGGGGTGGGTGGATCCTCATTAATGGCTTAGTACCTTCCCCAAGATAAAAAGTGAGTTCTTACTTTGTCAGATCACAAGAAGCTGGTTGTTTAAAGGAGCCTGACCCCTCCTCGCCTTCTCTTGCTCCTTCTTCTCCATGTGACACACCTGCTCCCCCTTTGCCTTCCACCTTGATTGGAAGCTTCCAGAAGCCCTCACCAGAAGCAGATGTTGGCACTGTGCTTGTATAGTCTATAGAACTGTGAGCCAAATAAACCTCTTTTCTTTATAAATTACTCAGTTTTAGGTATCCCTTCATAGAAGCACAAAATGGGCCCATAAAATGTCTTTCAAACTTGACATTTTCCAAATCACCTTATAAAAACGTATATCTTCATAACAAAGCAACAATTTCCCACCATAATACAATCACACTGTCTTATTTTTATTGTATTCATGCTGGTGATATCTCTATTACTGGAAAATAATACTAGTTTTATATCTATGATAGCAATACCATATTCAAAATTAATTTTAAGTTAATTGAATCCATTAAGTAATTTGAAATAGGATATTATAGTGTATGGTCAGTAGATGTAACAAATATAATGAAGAGGTAAAGAGGTAATGAAGGTTGAAAAATTTTATTTAATGGAAAGTAAATATGACCTTTGAAATTTTAAAAGTGATTTTATCATTTACTAATTATGTGACCCCGAGCAAGGCACTTAACCTACTTGAGTCTCATTTTCCATTTCTGTATTAAGATAACTATAATGATTCTAACCTCATAAGTTCAGTATGAGGGTAAATAAGTCTAGCAATGTAATCAAAACCTAGTAGAGATCTTTACAATTGAAGACCAAAAGATAATAAAGTTACAGAGGGAACACAGCCTATATAACAAAAGATGGAAAGTAGTAATGAATCCTTTGGCCTTATCCAAGGCACACAATATAAAAGAGGCAAATATTTTGGATAAAGAGAAAACAGAGTCAGCACCAGATGCAACACAATTAAACTGAACAGTCCCTTGTGCTTGTGAGAAAATCCTCCCTCACAATTACCCAAACAAATCTATTCACTTAGAAACCCAAAGGGCTGTAAACCAAAGCACACATCTCTTTTAGGGCCTCTTAAACTATTTTTATTGCTATCTAAATTTAATACATCCAGCAACACCAGCAATACTCATTGGCAAGACTGCTGTCATAAGTTCAGATTGTTCTGCAATCTACCAACTCTTCCATTCAATTCAGTACTTTTTGATTCATTCTAATGATCATTTTCTTTAATGACTATACTATGTACTGTATAAGATAGTGAAATGACTGTATATTACATACTGTATAAGATAGTGAAAGAGGACCAATGAGGGTTATCTTAGCTCACATCATCACAGATACTTATATTTTCCAGTAGGACTTACTTGGGTAAGCTCTAAGCATTCTATGATCAAGAGAATCCTACTTAATATTCAAGGCCATCTAATCCCTCTTTGTTCACTGAATGGATTTGTGGACTATTATGTATTTAACAAATAGTAGGTGCATACTTTGTGGCAGACAGATTGAGAGGCAGAGGAATGAAATGATGAATGGGTTGAATTCTGGAAAGAAACCTGGTTGAGTCCTTTCAAAATTACAAATACAATGCCATCGAAACAAAGGTGAGTAAGAGATTAATTCCCATCTTTCCAGCACACATCACTGCCAGTGCATTACTTCTGGGTTTGGCTTCCCTCTTAAATGAAGTGTTCTTTTTAACAGAGTCTGTGCCAAGCCTTAGACTTTCAGAGTTGAATAAATTTTCTATAAAACACTTGCTATAAGAATTAGGCAGAGAACTTATCATCTTGTCTTGACACACAGTGAGAAAACAACTCCATTGCCATTATGTAAAGAAGGTACCAAGCTTTATGTTCAACTCTGGACAGAAAAGTAGCCCTTGTAGGGCATCAAGACAAAGATGAGGACTTGGGATTTGGGTGATTTTATATATTATTTTTTTAACCCTGAATATAATGGAAAGATGTTGTCTTTATTGCCAAATATTAGAAATAATTTTACTTTCCATGTGTATTAATATTCATTTTATAACCTGACTTCATAGTATGCATGGATTTTCAAAATATATTTTTATCATCTTCAGAATTAATTGGTCCAAAATAATTGATTCTAATTCAGTCAATTCTTAAAATGTCCTCCCTTTGGTTTAGAGTGGTGATGAGTTTTCTTTTACATAAAGTCAAATGTTTTTCTACCAAAATATTTACTGCTTTCTCTTCTGCATCCTATTCCCACAAATTAAGTCAAGGTCTTACTCTATTTGGCTTAGAAATTTGTAAGTTTGGCTTACAAAGTTTGTAATGGCCATCTGAATGGTTATTTCCTCCTTCCTTTCATTCGACCCTTCTGCCAGTACTAATTATCTTTCCAAAGCTCAACTCTTCTTTGGCTATTCCCTGCCTACCTACAAACCCCTTAAAATGACCCTAGTTTCTTTATGAAATAGTCACTTTCCTGGCAGCATTTAAAGCCCTCTATAACTGAACATCATTTTGATTTTCTGCAATCATTTCTTATGAAAACATTTTTCATATACCTCCTTGCACCTTTTTGTGGACTACTTTTGGAAGATAATTTCCATGCAGGTTGTTTCATTATATTATTTAACATAACTACAAAATATTAAAGTAGAAACTTAAAGGAATGGTTGACTGTCTACAAACACATAGGAAATACCTCAATACGAATATTATAGTAATACTGAATACTGAATATTTATAAAACAGCTGTATGATGTACACTTTTAACCCATTTTAAGATGTTCAAATCAATGAAGAAACAATAGAATTTAGAATTGTCAGAAGGACATTTTGAATCTTCCTGCAAATTCCATTTCCAAACTTACTTTTCCTCTCTGCCTAGACAGACAAATAATTCCTTATATTTATAGGATACTTGTGAAGCACTTAAAACAGAACAGTATGTAAATTCACACTAAATAATGCATAATGCTTACAGGAATCTGTTTCCCAACTTGCTACTGCCATCGCCGCATACAAGGAAAAAGAGAAGGACAACTAGAAGCAAAAAGCAGCTGCATTTTTTTAAAAGCTAAGATAGAATAATGTGCATTTTTAATGTTGCAGAATTGTACATCATGGTTACAGGCTGTATTTATTTTATTTAACTAACTTAATTCATGTCTATATGGAGGGCAAGTTAAAATTTTAGAGTTAGAAATAGTAAATTTAATGTGTTCTTGTTAATATGTTTTTGTATAAAAATGTTTCATTAAAACATGTTTTAATGAAATGTGTTGATCAGAATAAATTTTTGATATAGAATATAATAAGGGCTTTTACATAGTTCTTTGGTACTACTAAAAGTTTACGTTCCAAAGTTTCTGGGGCCATTCTCAAAAATTATAAGCCCTTCCTAAAACAAACAAACAAATAAACAAAAACAAATAATAGTATAGGAGTTTATTCACTCATTCACTATGGGATATATACTGAGTATCTTTTATGTACTAGACACTGTGCCCTGACATTATGAAGTTTATACTCCAATGTTGAAAAGATGTCTTTGCCAAGTCTTCACACATATCAATGTATAAAAAACTAAGAGCAGTGCTATAAATGAGAGAAAACTTGTTCTCTGAGAACCTATGACAATAAAACCTCTTTAGACTAGAGATCAGTGAAAACATCCTCAAGAAAAAGACACTTTGGCTGAGATCTTCAAGAAAAGTAAGTATTAACATGGCGAAGGGAGGTAATAAAAGATGGTGGAGTATACTAAATAATGGTTTAGTGGAACTAACTAACCCCTGGAACTTGTAAGTATGTTATGAAACTTCACAAAAAAGACTTTGCTAGTGAGATTAAATTAAAGAGTTTGGGATGGGGCAATTTTCCTGGATCCAATGTAATTACAGGTAGCTTCTGGGTTACAAGCAGGATAGGTTCTATAGGTTCATCCTTTAAGTTGAATTTTTATGTTAGTTGGAACAGGTACAGTTACCTATTACCTGTAACAGGCTTCATTGCTAAGTATGTGTTGTGTATCAGCCAAATATTTGTAACTCAAGGACTGCCTGTACAGGGTTTTTACAAGAGGTAGAAGGATCAAAGTCAGAAAAGGCAATGTGGCAATGACAGCAGAGGGAGAGAAGGTGATGTGATACTAGAAGAAGAGGCGACAAAGCAATCTGATGAGGGAAGCACGATGTGACTGCTGGCTTCAAAGATGGAAGGGGACTGTGAACCAAGCCATGTCTGTAGCTGCCGGGAGCTGGAAAGGAAAGAAAAACATTCTTCTCCTTAAAGGGCTCTAGAAGGAATGCTGCCCATCCAATGCTTTGATGTTTAGAACTTCAGACTCCTAAATTATAACAAAACAGACTGCTCCCATTTTAAGCCACCAGTCTCTTGGTTATTTGTTACAACAGTAAGAAACTAATACAGATGGGTTATAAAATGCAGAATATTAGGCAAAGAGAACCATTGGTGTAAGATAGAGATTTGCATATTTGAGGAATTAAAAGAAGGCAGACACTGCTGAAAAACAGGAATATAGGAATGTGGAAGTCATCTATTTGAAAACGTCCTTTTATGAATGAAGATAAAATATGATTTAATATTTAAGAGCATGGAATCTATCTGCAATAGAGTCTTACAAATATCCATGATGTAAAACATCCAGATTTGGTTTGAGTACAAAGCATGTATCCAATCATTCATGACGTATTTATTGACTTCTGCTCTGTAGTAAATTAAGGCAGAGTGGATGAGGATGTACAGAATCGGGAAGGAATAGAGTACAGCTGTGATGCACTGTGTTTCTATCTTTGTAACACTGGTATACTTCTCTTTGATGACCCTCACTGCATGGTAAACACCATAAAGGCAAGTACTATATCTCTTTCTGCTCATACCTAGAACTTGCCAAATGGTTTCACATAAAAGTTTGTTAGTTAAGCAGAATTTAATTTATGTTTTGGTTTAGGCAGGATGTGTGTACATAATGCAGGTACCTGAATATGTGGAACATGGACTTACTATGAGCATGAGAGAGCTTTGAGAGCCACGTTAGGAACACAGTGTGATGATAACAGCAAGCCTAAACATGTATTATGTCACTTAATCCACACAACATCCTCACAAAGCGGGTGTATTTAAAAATGTTTACATTTCCATAGCATGGTCTTTAATCCTTACCTCTGTGATGCAAACGTAGGACCCTTTGACTTCAATTTTCTCCTAAGAATATTAATAGTAACTTCAAAAGCAGCTGTAGGGACTGAATAAGTTAAAATATGTAAATTATCTAGCAAGCTGACAAAAAGTAGGCATTCAACATTGAGTGAATGAAATAATGAATGAGTGAATGGTGTTTATGTGTATGTGTGTGTGAGACAGAGAGAGAGACAGAGACAGAGACAAAGAGACAAAGTGTGTGTGATTGTGTAGATATAAGAGAGTTTCTGGGGGCCTATTGAAATGTAGTGCGCATGAATTGGGGATCAATTTTTGCACCAGGCAGTTGGCAGTCCAGAATTCCAAGCCCAACTCAGTTACAATCATACTAACCTCTATGATCCTCATTTCTTTCATCTGAGATTTAAACATAATCTGTGCTCTGCTCTCAATTGAATTTAGTGATTAAGTGATGGCTGCAATGTTTCTAATTCCTATACCAACAAATCCTCAATAAAATGAATGGAATTTTTATAAACATCATTATTTATTAACATAAGTGTTATTTTTAAGGAAAATTTTATTTGACTACAATGTTTTTCCAAATCTTTAGCATTCTAGTTCAGACACTATTCACTCTTTATTTGTAAACTGTTACTATGACTCTTTGTGTCCACCCTGAATAATGGTCCCACTCATAAGAGTGAAATACATATGTTTTTCTCAGAAGAGTATGAGACATACAATCTGAGGTTGTATATAGTGCTTACACTATTATTTTCAATTTCTGCACTGGCAGTCTCTTTTGTTCCTATATCTAACCACACCCATAGATATCGTTTTTAGGACTTTAAAAATGATACAGAATAGGTGCCTTCCAAGAAAAGACATTGCTTGCCTACAATTTCCCCTTTGTTGTCTGTTGGGAGCTCCAAGTGTTGACATCTGAGAGCTGAAACATGCATTTAGGGAGATTGGGACTATGCCTCTCAATTCTGCTCATGAGACTGCATGGGCAGATGGCATAAATCTCTAGTGTCTAAATTGTATTTCATAGCATCCATACTTCATTAATTAAAAACAGGAAAAAGTGGAGAAAAATTACAGCATTTGAAGAAAAGAAGAAATCCTTTCAATTCAGGATTCTAAAATTAATATATTTTGGACATGAGGCAGATAATTTCTTCTCATGGTATATTCAATGCCATCATTTGCACAATATAATATTGGAAAGGCCCATAAAGATCGCCAGGTTTATAGCCCAATAATCTGTGACTATGATTCTGATTCATTGAGGTGGGAAATGTGTCGATGGATAAGGAAAGCCTAAACCTCAAAGTCTAGTATGTTAGAGCCCAATCCCAAATCTTTGACTTTCTAGTTGTGAAATTTAGAGTATGACATCACATTTATTTGTAGATTAAAATATTGAAACTTCAAGTGAGGATAGTTTTCCCACCTCATATAACTTTTCCGAGAACTAAATGAAAAATAATATGTTAAATAAATAGCACAGGAATCTGGCAGGGTAGCAGACTAAGTTAACCTAAGTACCTCCAGAAATAAATCTTTAGACACAGTAGATGATATGTAGCAACAATCAAAAATATGAATGCATAATATGAATGAGTTCAGTAGGAAATTAAATCCTTAAGAGGTCAGAAGTAAAAATGATACTTAAGAAAGTATTAACCACATGAATTAGCATTGCAGCTACAATTGGAGTAGTCAACAGGTATAAGAAACAAACAACAAAAAAGAAAAGCAAAAAATAGAAAAGTAAAAGAAGAAAGAAAAGAAAAGAAAAGAAAGAACAAAAGAAAGAAAAGAATATTCCCAGCCAGAAAGTTTGAAGAAATTGTAATTAAACAAAACACATATCCTCTAATATTCTAAAATCTAAAAACATATGTTTATATGGAATGCTGAGAATTTTAAATTGCTTTATTTAATGAAAGGAAAAATCCCACCTAACATACAGGGAGATGGCAAACAACTTGCCTATTTCTACTTGGGTTTTAGGAAAATGCATATACACGTATATACACACATGTATAGGCATTCACAAATCTCACATCTGATATAGCGGTTCGTTCTTCACAAAAGTCAGATATAAACTATCCAGGATATAGAAGTTAAGCAATTAGCATAAAGCGTCATCCTGGATGCCTAACAAAGCAAATGTAAACCTCACTGGAAAGTTACTTCCATAAGCAAAGTTAGGTTGCTCTCATAGAAAAATCTCTGTGCTTCATGGTCTCTCATTGCAAAAAAAAAAAGAAAGAAAAATGAGTTAACATATTAGAAGATTAGAATTTTAAGAATATCCCATCATAGACCTATCTTTAACAAAGCAAGACAATAAAATAGTATGCATAACTTAATTTTTTAAATAAACATAAAAATTATAAAAGTGATTCTACATAAAGGGAAATAATTTATGGAAAGTAAAGATTAAATGCACAATAATAAGCCACAGAATAGACCCAGCTGAAAATAAAAATAATAAAAATGGATGTATATTTAAGTAAATTATATTCACTATAATGCTGTGAAATCAAAGGAAGAAAAAATGAAATGCATTGTTAAAAGAAATGGAAGAAAGAATGAAAAAAATCAGACATTATAAATAAAGTGGAATTTTATTGTGGGTACATAGTATTATCATGATTATTTTGAGTATAATAGGTCATAGTTTTCTCATACTAATGAAACAAATGAATCCTCAGGTGTAGAAATACTACTTGGCCCAATCAATTATTTTTTAAATCACAAGATATAGCATGGTAAAACTGCAAGGTACCCGAGAATACACATCCTTTCTCACTGGTTGCTTATAAAATTATCTAGGAAAAATGTTCCAAAATTAAAACTAATAGTTATCTTCTGAATGAGGGAACACACAACAAACTGTTGTTTTCAAAGGTAACTGAAAAACTAACCACCCACCTGGAGTTTTTTTACTCAGGTAAACCATAATGCAAGAGTGAGGGTACAATGAAATATATTTTAGTTGGTGTATGAAAAGTGTAACATTCATATCATTGTTGAAAGAAATGATGAAATGGTGAGAGAGTTATTTTAGAAAAAAAGCGAAAGAAAATCAAGAAGCAAGACTTGGGATGTGAGAAACAATAAAAACTAACAAAAATACAGCAGAATATTATTGTTCACTATACTGGCCAATATGTACATGGATGTTACATTATTTTTATTCCATTTTTATTTTTAAAAAGTAAATTATTAAATACATAAAAATGGGAGCTTCTTTCCCATCCAGATATTTACTCAAATATTAACCATAAATTATATTCTAAATCTCATATTCATTTGTTAAAAATATAAAATAAATCCACACATTCTAGGTGTTTGGATGGAGTCCTGTGGAAATGTGGGTAATAGATCGTATTTATTGATGTTGGCCAAAACGTATGTCAGAAAGTAGAAGATTTAAAGAGATGTTTAGAGACAATGGAAAGAAAAATAGAAGCAGTCAGATTTGTGAAGCACTGGCAAAAGTCGGAGAACATATATGGCTTATTCAGAATTTTTTTCTCAAACAAAATCACAGGAAGTACTTAACAATGATATTTGAACATGAGAACCAGCTGGCTGACCTTTGAGAGTCAGAATTACTAAAGATTTTGTTTCTTGCTTAAATCTGCAGAGCTTAAAGCATTTTCACCCAAAAGATTTATAACTCAAACTAGATTTATCAAGTAAACAGTCAAGTAAAGAGATTCACTGGCTTGTGTAAGTGAGCCCAAATTTGGGGTCTCCTGATTTTTTTCTTTGCAATTCTTTTTATAATTTCATCTACAATATGACTTCATGAGGACAATAATAGCAACATAATTTCTGACTTTGTGTTTCCATACTCCTGTTTCCGAGTGAGTGACAATATTCTTTCCAATATCTCCAAAAGAGAGAAGAACCTTCTATTTCTAAAGCACCAGAAAACATTATCTCATATAATAATGTTCCAAATTGGATCATGTGCTTTATGTGGAATCCACCACTATAAACAGGGAATGGACTCTGCCAACTGAGCACACTGTTTATATCAGGCTCTTCCTAACCACATGACAGTGTGCCACAGAGGGGCAGCCCTTGAAGCAAAATGTAGTACTATTCAGGAGGGAAAAGTAAACTGATTAATCTAAAAATATACTGAGTACAATGTTACCTGAAGGAAATGGAATTTGAAGTTTTAATTTTTTTTCCCCTACATGACGTTTGCAGCTAAAATAATCTTGGTAGTGAAGTCATCAAAAGCTCATTCTGCAAGCCAAGCTCCAACACAATGGTGATGAGATTAGAAAGAGAGATACCATGGAATTAAGGGCTAGAGGGGTAGTGGGAGAGAAAAGTGAGACAGAAAATGAGAATTCTTTACAAGTAGCTAGAAGACCACATCTATTAACTCAATATTTAATCATATTTTGTTTGTTGAGAAAGAAGACACCAGATTAGGAGTCTTGAGAACAAATATGGAAACCCATCTCTGCAATAACTAACTTTAGGCATTCTTTTAGATTAATTATTAAGATGACATAGAATAGGAAATAAAACAAGTGCTACATGGTAGTCCCATCGAGAGACCCCCCAGACATGTGTGGTGGTTTCTTTCTCTCCTTGGGAGGAATGGTTGACTGCTGCAGATAAGACTCAAAGTCGAAGTACATGTGGATGGCCTTGACCCCAGGAAGCCACAGTCTCTGTGTCCCATTTGGTCATTCTAGTCATGCATGCCTAAGGCCCAAAGGTCAACTCACTGTTCTCCTATTCCAGACATCATCCAACTGATCAGGAGCTTTACAATAAGCCAAGACATGCTTGATTTCACATTTTAAATGAAAATGCATGGTTCGACATTTCTCTTAACTTTATGAATTCCAATGAGATTGCACTGTGAAAGGAAAGATCTAAGGTCATTTTTCCGTCTACATCTAGGTCAACTCAGTCCTCTTGTTTATCTTTTCTTTTAAAACTCATACATACATGAGATGAATTAAGAGCAACTGAGACAATACTTTGGTTATGGGAGGCTTATCATGTTTAATTATATATATGTATTTATTTGCTTTTAAAATAATTATACTTTATATAATTCTGATAGTATAGTTTGGCTTTGATAATTCTTGCTAATCTCTTTCCTGTCATGCACTTTTAAATTCCAGGGCTGAAAATAGTCTACAATATGTAACAAAAATAGGTATCTTTTATCATATAATGAATCTCCATAAGGGTAGTACCTCAGACCTCTCACTCACACCTCCATTCCTAACACCTTAAGTGTCCAATATTTGTTACATAAATGACCTATGTATATAACACTTTATGCTCCTTGAATATGCTCCTCACCAGTGAGGAAACAAGATCAAATGAGATAGGATTCCTAGTGAAAAGCCAGTCTAAGAGCTGGCCCATAGCAGATATATTATTTATTTAGTGCTGTTACAACAAAGTATCCAACTTTGGTGGTTAACAAAACAGAAATGCATTCCTTCATAGTTCAGGAACACAGAAGTCCAAAATTAAGGTGTTGGAAGTGTTGCTCTTTTCTTATCTTTCTATCTCAGAAGGATAATTCCTCCAATTGCTCAGAGCAATGCTTTTTTTCTGTTTCTGTGTCATGGTAATAGGAAAGAATGGAAGAAAGAAAGTAGATAATTACATGTAATTCTAAAGAATAAGGCACATTTCTTCCCGTACTAAATGGCAATTCCATTACCTTAAGTGTCAAAGAAAATTAAAGAACATCATGTCAATTTTACTCTTTCTCTCCCTGCAAATATCCATCGTCCATTTTTATACTGTTTACCATAGGGAACATTTCTCCAAATAGTTCCATGGTCCATATCCCTCAATTTATTCAGATACCTGCTCAAATAACACATTACTGGGCAGAAATACTTTCTATACTATCATATGTTTATATCAATTTGACATTTTTATTTTTTATTCATTTTTGAAATTTGAAACATTGCATCTGCTTATTAATGTTATATATTAGGTGTTCATTACTTGTCAACGCCACAAGAATTCAAATATTCAAACATGTACACATACAAATATTACATGCTAACAAAAAATTAGGCACTTCATAGACCTTCCCATGAATACACATATGTTAATACATGAATATTGTTTTTTAAATATTTCTGTAAGTCAAATAAGGGCTATATAGTGTAACTGCAAAATAAGAACACTGCAACTTGTTTACGTACTCACTTGATATTACAGAATTTTCAGAGTCATGGCAGATACTGTTTCATTAGTCCAAAATAATGTCATAAGACATAGGCTCAGTTATGTATTTACTATGAAGACATACTCTTAATAAAGAAAATTTGCTTGCAAATTTATTTGAACTATCTCATTTGCCATTTTTACTTAACCAATCATTCTGACTCAATTACTGATCAGAAAAAGGTACGTTTAAACTTATACTTGGAAAGTGTAGGAAATTCAAAATATGTATAAAATAGTTGAGTCTGTGCAACAAGAGTATGTGCTGGATTATAAATACTTAAATGTTCTTCCCTTTGAGACTGAAGTTTTAAGATAACTAGATACAGGTGTATGAGTTTAAAAAGTAATTTCAGTCTTTCTCTACCTGTGATCACCTGCCAGGCACTTAGGAAAGCAGTGGAAGACCCAGCAGGCCTTCAAAGCGAGTGGAGGCAGCTGCGCTGTGGCATTTGGATGCTCTGTGAGGTGATGCTGTGTAAACAGTCAGACCAGGCCTGTGATGCTTAAAAAATAAGGAATATTAATAGCCGGTGAGATGTAAGGAAAGACATAAATGTGATTTTAGGCGTTGACCCAGACCTATTGCTAACAATGTTGTGTGTACATGAAGAAGACATTTTCCCAGGTGGAAAAAAGAGTGACTGGAGTGATTCAGATTTACCCTCCTTTTCTTGAACTGCCTCATCTAGTTTTGTTCATTTGACCCTGCACAAGTAATTTAACTTCATAAATATGCAGAATAGTGACCATTTATTTAATTTAGAGGTAGGCAATTTAAGTCTCAGAAGAAGGCAGTATGAACCTATTTAAATACTTTTAAAAGAAGGAAATTTATGTGTGTGTATATATATATATATACACACCCTCCAAAAAGTATTTAGCCATATACGTCTCTATTTTTCATAGCACATGGCTGGATATTTGTGTCTGTGTATGTGTGTGTGAGTGTGTACACCCCCTGTATAGATACACACAAACTTTATGGCCACCGTGTGTGTGTGTGTGTGTGTGTGTGTGTATGTGTACCTATATACATATGTTAATGCAATGAACCGAATTTATGGGCTTATGGAATATGTTATTTTCAGTGAGGTGAAGACAACATTCAATTACACAGGCTTTGGATTTGGACAGACCCATATTTGAATACTAGCCACACCATTTACTATCGCTGTCATGGACTCATATTCTTAAGCTTCTCTGAAGCTTACCTAATCTTTACAACAATCCCGTGGGGTTAGTACTGAGATTATTCCTGTTTTTTAAATGAATAAATTAAGATAATTGCATTTAGGTTACTTAGCACTGGCAAAACCAAACAAAACAACAAATGCTCCATGAACATGTACTATACAATATACGTACATAAATTATGTACAGTGTCTCTATATATAATTTATATAAAATGAGGTATAGGATTTACAAACATTAATAGAATACGGTTTCTATCCTGGAGAAGCTAACAATCAAAGGTGAAAACAAGTATAAGCAGATAATTTACCAAATGGCAACAATACCAAGAGTTAGGAACACAGGTTAGCATTCTAATGAAGCCAGGGCGTGACATGAGCTAAATTTTGTAGAAAGTACAAGATCTGCCACATAGGTGTTGTCTTGAGTGTTAGAGTACTTCTGAAAATCTCTGCTTTTAAAAAATTAAATATAAAGTTTGAAAGAAGAAAAAGCATTAGGAGAAAAATAGTCATAAAATAGAACCAAGGGATGGCTTTTTATGCGATTAACACGCAGGATGGTGCAAAATGCCAGAGAGGAGAGCTGTAAGGCACCCTACACCCTTAACAAGAAGCCACAGGCAAGCTTTCTGCGCAAATCCTCTAATCCTATTGATCCTGCCTGAAAAGCAGTGAGGCCAGTCGGCAACGCAGAAGGGTGGTGATCAGCAGCAAGTGCACACGGCAGGCACTGCATGCTTCAGGAAACTTAATCATATAACCCTCTTCATTACTCACGAAATCACTCGCTGTCAATACTCCAGCCACGGCCTCCCTGACTACTGCTGTTTAAGATCCTGTCAATCTTTTCCTGCGATTTTGCCAACTAAATTCACTCAGAGCTATTTACACGCAGTATTATCTCAGCTGATAACCTTACACCATTTGTCTGAATGAAAAATAAAAATAGGAAATAGGAAAATAAAACTCATTGGGGCCCTTTCATTCTGGCATTCTTTCTGCAAAAGACAAACACTTTCCTGCCCCATCATGAATAGGGGTGTGGTAGAAATACACTCCTGTATCATTGTGAAAAGCCAGAAGAGCTGACTTTTATTATTGCAAGGAAAATTTGGGGGTAGGTAGCATAATCACATCATTATAATTATGACATTAAAAAAGGACTAATATTGACTATCTCATTGGGCATCAGGGCCCATGTATGTTATCACAGATCCTCATAGCAACCTTCTAATTCATTGTGCTTCTTATGCTAAGGTGAAAAGAAGTTAGAGAATGTACTCAGGCAGACACATCTGGTGACAGAGAAGCACAATTCAAACCCAGGTTTGCAATTTGCCATAACTTGTTTAGTTTATACTTACACATACGTAATTAGTCAATTCTCAGATGGTCATTATTGACATGGTGATAAAATCTCTACTTAATTCCTGACTTTCAGAATCAGAAATAAAAATCGACTTAGTCACCAGAACTCCTCAGAAATAGTGATTAATAAACTTTAGAAAATCTTTACAAAAGGTGAATAATCTGCTATCATACTTAAAGAAGAATTTGAGACTTTAAAGCACCTACAGAATCTATTTTGCTCTTGGATAGGTTAATTGAATTTTCACATTCATGTTAATTTCTGCATATGTTCAGTTTCAAGCCCCAGTGCTTTGGAATGCCTGGTTTCATAGCTGCACGGTAGTTAGCTTCTTTTTGATGTTCTAAGGCCACTGCAAAGACAAGTTCCTAGAAATAATTTCCTTTCCTCAGGTGCAACACACTTCTCTTCATTTTAAACTCTTGGTTAGTAATCTCATTACTCCACTGACTATGCAGATACTCAAGGTAGAATCCTGATCATCATTCTCTCTCACTTTCATGCTCAATTAGTTAACATTTGTCATCATTTCTATATTCTTAATAACTCCTGAATGCAGATTCTTCTTGTATTCACCATTCCATAGCTTTAATTCATTTCCTAAGCTTTGCTTGTTTGGACTGTTGAAAAAGACTTAAAACCAAATTTCAGCTTCCATATTTACCACCTTTCAACCTACTGTGAAATTAATTATTGTGACGTGAAAGTCTTGTGTTTATGCTATCTTGTTTACAATAATTCAAAGTCTCTCTGTTCATCTCAGAATAAAGGTCAAGCTCTTTAGCAAATCAGCGTGGGTCACGGTCTTCCCCATTGCCTCCTCTTCATCCTCTTCCTTGTCACTCCCAAACATGAAAACACAACCCCACAACTTGCAGTTCCTGAAAGATAGAACACTCTCTTCTCCTGAGTTTATACTACTGAACACTGCTCCTTCACCCTGGAAGTATCTCTCTCTTGTACAATTTCTAGTTCAAAGTAGTTTCTTTTTCATAGATCATCCATTTCCTATTGCATGAAACCTTCCTTTTCTTCAGAGTTGGATAAGATGCTCCTTGTCTGTATCCTCATAGCACTATTTAATCATCCAGCCATTCATTCAATCACGAGATATTTAAACAGTTCCTGTCCACCCTCCCCTCTTAGTATGTGAGTGTAAAGGGAACCCATTACATGCCAGTTACCGCTCCATATATTAGTGTCTTTGACAGACAGATAGATAAATAATCATGATAGTGTTTTATCAAGTGCTTCTAAAGTGGTGAAACACAGCAATGATATAGAATAATTGAGGGAAGAGGCAGATACTTGCTTTATGGTAGGTGGCCAGAAACTCCCCTCTGAAGAGATAAGATTTGCATTGAGACCCGAATATAAACAAAGAGTCTGGTGTGTTAAGAACTCAGGAGCAGTATTTCAAATAGAGGGGACATCCAATGCAAAGGCCCTGACACATGTAAGAATGAGTTTCACAAATTAAAGAAATTGAAAGAAGTACAGCATAGCCTCTTTCTGCTGGTGTGCAACACATTCTGATGCTTCCATTATATAAGAGTTCATACTTCAAGCTTCACAAGGGTCTTTTAGGCCTCTGATTGTCAGAAGACAGCACTCACACACATACATACACCTATAATTTATTTGGCATATAAAATATTCATCAAAAAGTGGAATCAATGTTTACTTGTTTACTCCTTGAGGTCAGGAGCCATCTTTATATATGGATCCACAATGACTGTCACCAAATTTGACCCAAAGACAGTACACAGTAAAAACAGTCTTTTAAAAAATGAATGGATGAATGAGCTAAGTAATTAATGGATGCAGACATAATTCAAACATTATATCTTATGGGCACTTACAGTATGCACTTAACTATAAACTAATTTCTAAAGTAATTTCTGTCATATGTCCTTAACATGCCTTTGCATTAGGTCAGAGAGGAAATAAAATGGGGAAGAGATCTGATGCTGTGATCATCATCCTTTTTCCTGTTCTCACCTCATTGACCAGGGATGTGTTATTCTACCCTAGGGAGCAGGTTGTTTGTGATTATTTGTACTTTGAGGTGGCACTGCCAAAAGCCCTGGGCAGAGGAGTGCTGGATACTGTTTACTGGATAACAGCTAATCTCAGGTTTCTTTTGCTGCCATTTAGATAAATGGGGCAGGCTGAGAACCAGTCCAGGAATCAAGCAAGTTTTCAGCAGGGAGCAAAGGAAAACTTGTGTTGTGTATGGTTTTTACTAAATCTGCAGAGTTTGTGTGTGGCTTTACTTTAAGAGAAAATGGAAACAGTGGACAGGGAACATACATTTATAATTGTTTAATAGAGTGATAAAGCTAATTTTTCTCTTGATACACTTGTTTCTCTTTCTCCCTTTTTTTTAATTGAATCATAACTGTGTACATTAGTTCAATCATGGAATACAGTGTGCGGCTTCATATACAATCTAAGATAATTTCATCTGCCTATTCGACATAACATTTGTGAGATTTTCTCATTTATAACTTGTTTCTCTTTCTCCCTTTTCTTCCTTTTCCTGTGATCCCAGTCTTGCTCCTATACATAGTCTCATTTAGTGTTAGGAGAGAATGAATAAGAGATGTTAATTTATGTTTCTTCTATTGACAGATGGGAATAATGAACCTCAGAGAAGGCATGGACATAACCAAGGTTATGACTGGAAAGAATTATGACATTCATATTCCACCGGTTGCCACCCGTCTTTTCAGTTGTTTTAGCTTTAAAATGTAAGTACCTTGTATAAATTACAATTTTTTGTGAAGACTTAAATAGATGTTAGTTTTATTCTCCTGAACTAGAATCCAGAAGAATCAATACACTACACATTTTTGCCAATTTAACAGTGTGGTGCTACAGAATCCCCAACTCAAAACTTCTTCCACTAGGCCCCCTATACAGTAACCAGCCTCACTCCTAATAGTTTCTAGGAAATGTAATCATAAGGCACTGTAGTGGGGCAATTTGGTACCAAATTAACATAGGTGCTGATATTGCTGTTATAACCCAGAACTCCAATGACATTAGCCATCTATCTGAGATGAATTCTCACCACCACTACCCTCATCTCAGAGACTACCTGAGGGACACTGTTTCTCTCAAATGCTAAGACAGGATTCTATTCTGTGTAACTCTCCAACTATTTTTCTCAGACTTGGAAGAATCTTTTTGAACTCCAGAACTGATCATGTGTTAATGATAAAAAGTTCCATCCACATCCTAAGATAACAATTTCTTAATACCATCACCTTCTTAAATATCTACAAAAGATGACTTGGAAAGAGAAGATGGTTGGTACAAAAATGTGATTAGATGATCACTATATTCCAGCCACTTGACAATGTTTTTGAACATTGTGTATGTGTGTGTATGTGTGTGTGTGTGTTTCCTGAGACAAAGTCTTACTCTGTTGCCAGGGCTAGAGTGCCCTGGTGTCATCACAGCTCACAGCAACTTCGAACTTCTTGGCTTAAGTGACCCACCAGCCTCAGTCTCTCAAGTAGCTGGGACTACATAGGCATGCCACCATGCCAGCCAACTTTTCTGTGTTTAGTAGAGATGGAGTCCAGTTCTTTATAGGCTGGTCTGGAAGTCCTGAGCTCAAGGGATCCTCCAACCTCAACCTCCCAAAGTGCTAGTATTTCAGGCATGAGCCACTACACCTGGCCCTTGTTGTGTGTTTTAACTACAAATTGATATATAGCCTATCATTCCCAAGATAAGACATCTTCTTTTAAGTGTCAAAACTGCTACAGCAAGTCTCCTCCTTAATGCATTATTGAATGTATTTAATGGTCTTTGGATTATTGAAAACAACTGATTAAAAATACTAAATAAAAAAATAGATAAGAATGTGATTTTCATGTGTGTTGCGTGTGTTTTCCTGAATGATACTTTGGCCCCTTTCCAACAGTTGTTGTTTACTGTTGGGTAATAAGTTACAAGTCTGTGATACCTATAGCTTGATATAACAACACTATATATTTTTAAGAAATGTGTACCACCATTCATCTTTCATGATTTCCCATTCACTTTATTGATTTTAACCTTAAATATTCCTTCAACTATTTTTTAATCTTCTTTAGATTTCACTCTTTGAAAGAAACAACTCTTTAGATGTCTTACATAAAAATTTAAAGAGTAAAGTAATAGTCACAGAAAGTAAATGTTCAAAATCTTGAGAAAATGAAGTCTTGTCAAATGACATGAGAAATAAAATCATTATTTTAGTGTGACAATAACAATATATGCAAATAACAAAAGATGAATACAGGTCACATTTAAGCACCATTTGTAATTGCAGAAGTCAACCATGACTATAGTACTATAATTTTAATATACTGTTTCTTCCTTTTAAAAATGTGTGTACATTTTTTGGCACTATCTGTGTATATAGCAGGTCCTTAAAGAGGTATTATAGAAGAAAGCACTGTCATCATTACAGGAGATCGCAGCTCCATGCATATTATTTCTCCTAAAGGCTTTCCAGTGGATCAAAATGTGATCTTGATGGTATGATGGCCTAGGCTAATGTGTGTGCTTGTGTCTTAGTTTACAACAAAAAAATCCAAAAGGTTAAAAAAAAAAAAAAGAAATTTAAAAAACAGAAAAGCTCACAAATTAAGGATGTAATGAAAAAAGCATTCTTTGTACAGCTATACAATGTGTTTGTACTTTAAGCTAAGTGTTAATATAAGAATCAAGTTAAAAATTTAAGTTATAAAGTAAAAAAGTTACAGTAAACTACATTTTTATTGAAGAAAATTTTAAAAAATAAGTTTTGTGCAGCCTAAGATTTCAGTGTTTATAAAATCTATAGTGGTGTATAATAGTTTCCTAGCCCTTCACATCAACTCACCACCACTCATTCACTCACCCAGAGCAATTTTCAGTCTTCCAAACTCCATTCATGGTAAGTGCTCCATATAGTTGTACCAATTTTTATCTTTTGTAATGTATTTTACTGTATATTTTCTATGTTTAGATACAATTTGATACACAAATACTTAACCATTGTGTTAAAATTGCCTACAGTATTTCAAACACAACCATAGGGTACCTGTTTGTAATCTAGGAGAAACAGGCTATGCTGTATAGTCTTGTATAGTAGGTTACACCATCCATATTTGTGTATGTAGACTTCATGACATTCGCACAAACAAAACAGGGTAGGGAAGCATTTCTGAGAAGGTCTTTTTATTCATGACCGTAATATCAGTATTTGCTCGAGTTCATATAATAATCTAGGGCATGAATTACAACTAAAGTTTTATTTTTTTTAATAATTTTATTGAATCATAATTATGTACATTGGTGCAATCACAGGGCACGATTCATATACATTCAGAAATATTTTGATCATACTGTTACAGATATCCTTCATGGCATTTCCTTGATGACTATATAAAGACATTAATAC
>CAUYON010005526.1:0-12448 GCA_963573935.1 Arctocebus calabarensis | reverse complement strand
TCCATTTCTCTATCTCTTTGAGCATTTGGGAGCGTTCAAAGTCTCTGTCCTCGATGTCAGAAATCCTTTCTTCTGCTTGCTCTATTCTGTTGCTGTGGGCTTCTACTGTATTTCTCATCTCTTTGAGGGTTGCAACTTCTTCTCTCAATGTGTTGAGATCTTTGGTCATTTTGTCTTTGAATTGGTTGAATTCTGCAGACATTTTCTGAATTAATACTATAATCTCTACCTCCATGTTTGTTTCCGTTTTATTAATCTTCTTTGCAATCCAGATTCTAAATTTGATTTCAGACATCTCCACTATCTGTTTGTCAATAGGATAGTCTGGATTGGATGGTTTGTCATTTTTGGGGGGAGTTGCACTGTTCTGTTTATTCATGTTGCCAGAGTTTTTCTGCTGGTTCCACCCCATGTTTGTTTTTCAGTTTTTAGCTATATGAGCAGGACAGTGAAATTGGACTGGAAACTTCTACGGTTGTGGTTGACCAGCCCTCTTCCTAGGTACTGGTGTGGTGACTGAAGCCTGTACAGTTCAAGAGTTCCAGTCCAATTGTAAATGCTGTCAGTCGGGGTTGTGGATGAGTTGGAGTTCTAGACTTCCAATCCGGGGCAGGGGGTGAACTGAAGTATCAAGGTGGCAAGGAAAACATTTATAACACCAATCACATTGAAAGCAAATGGGCTAATACACTCGTAGAAGGGCTACCAGAGACATAAGCCCACAGATGCGCCCACAGTCAGAAACATTGACTTACAAACAAAACATAACAAACAAACTGCCAATCTCAGAACAACAGCTAAGAAAAAAAAAAAAAGAATTCTACATTAAAAATGCTTCTTGTAAAATACTTGAGAATAGAGAAGAAGAAAAGCCTCTAACAAATATGATATAAGCACTCTAAGAAGGGAAGGAGGGGGGGAGAGAGAACAAAGAAATTAACACGGGAGAGGAAGAAGAAATGTTCAGTAGAGAATAGGAGGTAATAAAAATAGCCTAAGAAAAGAAAGTGAAATAAAGAATTATTTATCAATGGCACCTCCAAGAAAAGGATATTCACAAAATAATCTCAAAAATATTATTCTTATATGTATATAGAAATAAAGGTCCTTATGTATGCTGCTGTTGACATCTTAAGTGGAATTAATTTATAATGCAATATACTTTGTGAACACCAGATGGCGCTGTGAGTGGTTCTCAGGCTTATATGTGTTCACTGATTATAATGATTCTATGGAAACCATACTATCTTGCCAGTCGCCATTTTTGGAGTTTCTCCACGGGTTTGTGTTGGAAAAAGAGATTTATTCTGGGTGCTCAGCTCTGAACCCCATTCACATCCGACCCCCAAATCTCGACCTCCAACCTTGGTGCACGGGTCATCCAAAACTCTCTGCTCTGCCCTCCCCCTCTCTCGCAGTCCAGCAACAATGATCTGCTGTGAGAGGGGAGCATGGGAGCGGGGCTCGTGGCAACTGTGGGGGGGTCACAGTGGCTGCGGATCTCGGGGCTGCGGCATTGGCTGCGGCAGTGGTGTCACGATTTGCAGGGTGGCAGCACTGCAACTCATGGTAGCAGTGGCGATGGCTGCACTGTGACTCGCTACAGGCTGCGAGGGCTGGAGGGGAGGGGGCTCTGTGGGTCTGTTGGTGGGACCTTGAACTGCTGGTTATTCTCCAGCTGAAGTGCTTGGGGCCCCTCTTCACCAACTTCCATAGCTCAAAGTGTCTTTTCCACACCTCTCAGGCTTCACCAGGGTCCCCGCCTAGTGTAATGCTGACTGGTCACCCACTCTCTCTCTCTCTCTCAACAATCTGGGGAAAAGGCACTCACCATCTTGGACATTCCAATGTGTCAGTCCGGCAGAGTCTGGACCCCTCGGCTCATGCCAGGGCTGCCCGGCTCTCCGTGGATCTTAGCAGCGCCCCTTTCTGATCGTCAAACTCTGAGATCCACGCTTCAGTGGAATTTTCTCCACTTAGGGCATGTGGGTTGGGACCTGCTGTCCTCCCTGTGGGAGGGGCCGGCTGCCCCTCCACCAGGCATGGGGGAAACGGTTTGCAACAGTTTCCATGGTTAAGAACTATATTTCAAACACGCCAATCTTCCCAATCTCTATGTCTCACCAGCTGCCCGTCCACTCCAATAGTTCACACAGGGAAAGATCCAGAGCTCCCACCCTCTCACCTGCTGACCAGGGAGAGATGGGCTATGGGACTGTCTCCGCCGCCATCTTCCAGCCAGTATGAGCTTTATTTAATGCTAATGTATCAACCTTAATTCATTAATTATAGCAAATGCCCATACTAATGTAAACTACTTTTAATAGTGGGAACTGGGTGTGAGGTGTATCGGAGGGAACACTCTGTACCTTCTTTGCATTTTTTTCTGTAAATCTATTACTGTTCTATAAGGGTTATGTACAAACAAAAAAAAAATGGCCAAAATTTAAAGTATCTAAAACACCAAGAAAGAATGTCAGCTCAGTACATGGATGTATTTGCTATTCTTTACATTAGATGAGCAAAACATCCTCAAGAATCTACCACTATTTAACATTTCCCAAATATCCAAGTCTCCCACTATTGCCAGTATCTTTTTTTTTTTTTTTTTTTGGTTATAACCATGGTCTTTTGAAATCCAAAAGATATTTTTCAAGATCTAACAAAATCTTTAGAGGTTTCATATTCACCTCTCAGAAAAATTGTGTCTTGTCATCCTCTGTGTTCTTAGGACACTCTGCTTCCAGGAACACATTGTACAGGAGATGTGCAATTTTTTTGTCTTGGAGAGGGTGTGACTTTCTGAAACATCTGAGTTTGTTAGAGTCAGCATAGCACAGAGGTTAGATTATAGGCATTCTATCAAGAGGCTCAGTGTTTGCATCACAGTTATGCCATTTTCCAATTGTGTGACTGGGGGCATCATTTAACTCCTCTGTACATCAGGTTTCTCTTCTGTAAAATGGATCTAAAAAATAATATCTAACTTTAAGACTATTGTGATAAGTTTATGAGTTAATATACATTTAAAAATAAGAAAAGATCTGCATATGTTGTAAACTATATAGGGATCTGCTACTATTATTGTCATTAGTATTATTTATAATACATTTTTATGGTCATTGTTCTATTATTTACAGTAATATATGCTATGTGGTATAGTAAGCAAGCGCTTAGGGGCATCTCATCCTTTTCTACTTAAGTTTATTAAATGCTATGAAAGTAAATGCAGCCAAGTCGCTGATCTTCATGAAGACATGATGTGACTTTGCACAAGTTTAAAGAACTGGAAACTCTAAATCTCATCCACAGAGAAGGATTTTCTGCCCACTTCACTAAAACTGAAGAATTCTGATAAATAATCCAATTCAGTGCATCAATGATAAGAGAATAGAGGCCATTGCATTATCTAGGTAGGTTCCTATAATTTTAAGAAACAATATTATTGGAAATTTGACAAGATGTCTTCCATATACAGAAAAAGGAATTGTC
The DNA here is from genome assembly GCA_963573935.1 of Arctocebus calabarensis. Lineage (NCBI taxonomy): Eukaryota > Metazoa > Chordata > Mammalia > Primates > Lorisidae > Arctocebus > Arctocebus calabarensis. The sequence goes on along the minus strand of CAUYON010005526.1, from coordinate 8,956 downwards.
TTTAGTAAGGCAAGATGTTAATTAGCCTAGAGACCCTTCGAACTTGGACATATGAACTATGGGTATTGAATTTTATACTTCAGACACATGATGTTGTTTACATTAGAATATCTAAAACACACCTAGATGTCTGTTCCCTGAGTCTAAGACATACAAAAATACTCATACATGTATACTTGATATACAGACAAATATGCACATGCTCATACAGACAGATACATACACACACCGAGACTTTCTATAACATTTCCCTTTCTTAGAGCAAAGGAATAGTTTCCTATAGAAATAGTTTATTTAACACTAGTTATATATGAAATCAGTACATTATATCCCATAAATGCATTAATGTATGCATGATCTATGTGTTTATAATTTAATTTAAAAAAGAAGGAGTTTGTCATTTATTAACACATCATCTTTAAGGAGGTCCTTTACTTACCTAAGTCTCTACAGGCGAATTTACAAAACTGTCTATCTTTTTAGGAAAGTTGAGAGAACTATTACAATTATTATAGATAAAATTTTTAGAAAAGGATATGTTGTGGTTATTGATTGTCTTAATGACTAAGAACAAATGGGCTTTTTGAACAAGTATGTGTATTTTACATTTTGTTGAGGACAGGCCACTTTGAAATTTGACCGTATGAACACACTAAATTTATCTGAAAATTCAAAGAGTATTTATAAATCACCCAAAACTGTTTAGGAACCCAAAGACTCCAAATAAGGCATTTTAATTTCTTAGTTTATTTTTTAAAGATTTTTACAGGTGGCACCTGTGGCTCAGTGGGTAGGGCGCTGGCCCCATATACTGAGGGTGACAGGTTCAAACCCGGCCCTGGCCAAACTGTAACAAAAAAATAACCGGGCATTGTGGCTGCACCTGTATTCCCAGCTCCTCTGGAGGCTGAGGCAAGAGAATCGCCCAAGCCCAGGATTTGGAGGTTTCTGTGAGCTGCGTGACACCACAGCACTCTACCAAGGGCAATAAAGTTAGACTCTGTCTCTACAAAAAAAAAAAAAAAAAAAAAGATTTTTAAAGAAGCTTTTTATTTTAGAACAGTTTTAAATTTATACAGAAATTGTTATGGAACCAAGAGTTTCCATCTATTCCACACTTAATTTCCCCTATTATTAACTAATTAAATTGGTTATTATACAATTATCATAAGTAATGAGCCAATATTGATACATTATTTAAAATGCATATTTTATTCAAGTTTCCTTAGTCTATTTTTTATTGTTTTGGGTTAATTAAGGGTACAATGAATTAGGGTACATTGTTTGCATTTATTAAGTAAAACCCCTCTTATATTTGTGTCCCACCCCCTAGATGTTTGCCGGACACCCTTAACATTGTGCCCATTAAGTTGGAACACATCTATCTCCACCCTCCTCCCCTTTCTCAACTCCATCATTCCCCTACCTCCTACCTTGAATTGAATTGAGTTTTCCACTTATGTGGGCGTGTATTAGTTTATTGTTTAAATTGATAGATAAAATCCTGTGTATTTATCGCCTACAAACCTATGTACCTATAAATTATATATATAATGTAGCAGAATGTCTAAGCCTAGCTAATTAACATAAGAATTGCCTCATGTTATTTTTGTGGCAAGAATAGTTAATATCCAGTCTCTTAGCATTTTTCAAGAGTACAATAACAAACGAGAACACTTGTTCTGAAATCTTTCAACTTCATTAAACTGCTTGTTGTCAATGGAAAGGGCCTATTATGTGACGTGGATCATCATGAGTCCAAATATTCCCCACATTGACTGCGGCTTAAAACACCCCTATTGAAAGGGTCATAGTAAAAATGGAAATGTTTTTATTGAGGGATTACAGTTTGACTTAGAATTTATCACTGGCTTATTTATTTATTTATTTCAGGATATTATGGGGATACAAACGTTTTGGTTACATACATTGCTTTTCTACCATCACTGGCATTTTTAATGGATATATATGCACATATGCATATTTGCACAGTATCTAACATCTATGAAATATCACTTTAACTCTTACTGAGGCATAAAAGAATGGTGCAGGTCAGCAGGCAATATTGTATCCTCCAAATATTTTGTTCTTCCTGACTGTTATGTCCTATCTTCAGAAACACAATCAGCAGGTGCCTTCTGAGCCACCTGCCTATTTGAAAAGATAATATATTCAGCCAGGAGCTAAGTTTTGCTGATAACTTTTATTGCTGCTCCTTTGTTTCATCAGAACTTTTTACTCTTTGAAGATTCATGCCATAGTCTGAGAACTATCATGTTAGTTCCTATTGTGTATATCATGGAACTAGAACTCAGGAGAAACCACTTAAAGATTTTTAAAGCCTTTTAGAATGTTTTACCCTCTGATTAGATTTGCATATATTCGCGTTGTGATTATCCCAAATGTAATTAGCCTTTTCTGTTTACCAATTATCTGGGAAGATTTGCCAAATGTATCTTGACAGTATTCTAACAGAGACTTGTGGCAGTTACAAATTATCAACAATAAGTTCATTTACACCACAGTTTAATGCTATGCTACATGAGGAATGAATGCTATTTATTCGTGTGATAGCAGGCACACTCTAAGGGATTGCTGTCAAAGAGAATTGGGTCATTATTCGTTGGAATGAACAAGCCATTAGGAAGTACAATATATAAATCTCAAATAAGAATAAAAGCTTTGTTTTTAATTTCATCTTTATAATTTCTTCAACTTAAAATACTTTTATCAAGACAAATTCAAGAATAAGCTCATTGGCTTTTAAGAATACATATTAAAAGGTTAAAAAAAGGTTCCCCTCTGGGGTGGTGCCTGTGGCTCAAAGGAGTAGTGCTCCAGCCCCATATACTGGAGGTGGTGGGTTCAAACCTGGCCCAAGCCAAAAAAAAAAAAAAAGAGAGAGAGAGAGATTACCCTCATATTTAAGAAAATGTGCATATTAAGCTTTTAAATGTAATATGAGGATATATAATGTTCGAATGAAATAATTAAGTCAAATGGTAAACGCCTGGCTATTTTCTTCACTTCCTATTCGAAATGAAAATGAAGATAATTAGCTTAAAAATAAGTAAGTCTTGTTAAGTTTGTTGGTTACTTTTTGTAATCTTTTGAGTGCTAAAATAATTATTGATGTTTATAATCTATTGCATTTTTACTGTTTTCTAAAAGGATTGAATAGAAGGAACTATGTTTTATGTTAACAAGCCACACAGTCAAACAGAAGGATGATTAAAAAAAAATTTGGCACCCATAAAAAATGCATGGTGAAAGATAGAAAAGTGAACAGCCAGTTAACTCATAAAAATGTTCAAACTCAACAGTAATTAACAAAATGCAAATTAGCCTAATAATTAAATGCTCTTTTTATCTCTAAGATTAAAAAAGTGAAATCAATGACTAGATAGTAGGTTGTTATTGCCTATTTAGCTCACCCTTGACCTAACATAAGATTTGTGACCACTTTGAGGAAGTACGAACATAGAGTAGTGACCTTCATGTTCACTGATACAACAAAACCAGCTAACATAAAAGGTACGATGAATATCGGACGGCGCCTGTGACTCAAAGGAATAGGGCGATGGCCCCATATGCTGGAGGTGGCGGGTTCAAACCCAGCCCCGGTCAAAAACTGAAAAAAAATAACAAAAAAGGTACAATAAATATGATCAGCTAAATGGAGAAACTATTTTTGAAATACAATTATACTATAGGTATACCAATATAAATACAATTTGCCTTTACTGCCACTTTTGATTCCAAAAGAACCTCTGCTTGAATAATGTTTTGTATGATCATTAAAAATAAAAGGAGACATTATCTAAATTTAATGTGCAAAAGACTCAAGATGCCAAGAAGATGGGAAATATCCAAAGTCCTCAGGAACCCAAAAAAGTAGGAAAACATCAATTTCAGCATCCTAGGTCAGGAGAAGGGTCATTTTGGTAAGTCCTCCATGGTTTATGGGGAACTCTCAAAGGCAATGACCTGTGAGAATGCTCAAACTTGAAAGAGAACAGTCTTCACAGCCACTGAAGCGTAAGTTCAAAACAATTATTTGATTAAGGCTATCATTATTGCTAGTGACTCTAGTCATCTTCAAGAAGTTAACATAAATCTTGATTAGGAGAATCTCAAACCTAGGATAACTTACCTTTTTTTTTTTTGCAATTTTTGGCCAAGGCTGGGTTTGAACCTGCCACCTTCAGCATATGGGGCTGGGGCCCTATTCCTTTGAGCCACAGGTGCTGCCTGGATAACTTACATTTTTTAACATATAATACATAACAATAAACATAATCTAGCATATAATGAGATATTAGTGGTGACGAAAATCCAAAAGTAGCAATGTGAAAATCAGCCTGCATTGAACTCATAAACAAATTATCAGAAATTTAAAATAATTCATATTTATCAATTCAAAATCTTTTTAAAGAAAGATAATCTTTTTAGAGATTTGAAAGCAATGTAACAAAATATTTTTAAATATAATTAAAATCAAGAAATTAAACCCATCCTTTAATTAGCTGCAGTTTAAGAGACAATTAGAAGAGAGAAAATATCTGAAAAGAAAATATGCAGAATTAGTTTGCTGGGACGGTTACAGCACCATATCACAAAGTAGCTGGCTTGAACAACAGAGATTTATTTTCTTGTAATCTGGGGGCTGGAAGTCCAAGATCAAGATGTCAGTAGGGTTGATTTCTTCTGAGACTTTTTCCTTGACATTCTTTTTCTGATATCTTCACACTTTTTTTCCTCTTTGCTCATTTATGTCCAAATTCTTCTTATACTATGCATAAGGATACAATTAATATTGGATTAGGGTCCACCTTAATGAATTCATTTTAACATAATTGCTTTTATAAAGGGTTGATCTCCAAACATAGTAACATTCTTAAGTATTGGAGCCTGGAGCTTCAACATAAGAATGTAAGTAGGGCAGTGGCTCAGTGGGTGGGACGCTGGCCACATACACTAGAAGTGGTGGGTTCCAACCTGGCCTGGGCTTGCCAAACAACAATGACAATTACAACACCAAAATAGGTAGGCATTGTTGCAGGCGCCTGTAGTCTTAGCAGCTTGGGAGGCTGTGGCAAGACAATAGCTTAACTTCAAAAGAGTTTGAGGTTGCTGTGAGCTGTGGTGCCACAGCACTCTACTGAAGGCAACATAGTGAGACTCTGTCTCAAAAAAAAAAGAAAAGAAGAAAAGAAAAAGAGTTTAAGAAGTCATGATTCAGCCTGAAAGATAGAGTGAGATAAGAGAATAGAATATGGGGGTGGGGAGGAAAAAAAAAATAAGGTTAGACACAGAACAGATATAGTCATTGGTATCCCGGAAGAAGAGGCAAGATAGAATCAAGAATTTGAAAACTTAGAAGATAAAAGTGATTCAATTTGCCCAAACAGATTTAGAAGAACCCAAAGTACAGAGTCATGGAGCACAGCAACATTCATGTGGGAAAACATTTTTAAATATTTGATGAAAATATTTAAATGATAAAATCTTAAATCATGCATAAAACATAATGTTGATTTTAAGGAAGGAGTAATGAAACTGAGAAGCATGAGAGACCAGAATCTGCAGGATCACACCTTCAGACTGGTGTTGGGGTGGTAGGTAGGCATATTTTGGGGTGCTAGAAAGACTCCATTTCTTGATCAGCAGGCCTGTTATCAGTCTGCTTCTTTGGTAAAATTAACTTGCCTATAAAATTATGACCTGTGTACTTTTGTGTTTGTGTATTGTACTTTAATAAAAATTTTAAAATTATGAAGAAGTATAATAAATACAAATAAACTTCCATTTTTATATTGTTTCCATGGAAAATAAGTTAAAATGAATTATAATGATCTTCTTTGACTAATGCCATTCTTGACTATAAGTAAATCCAAAAATATTAATATATATAATATTCAAAAAATCAGTATGTAGGGGAAAAATAAAGTTAATAAATAGTTTTTGTCTTTAAACATCTAAATCAACAGACATTATTATAAGTAAAGATGAAATAACTATTTTTAAATGGAAAAATCAAAATGCTCCAATAATGAAAAATAAGCAAAAATAAATTCCAAATTGAAGACTTCACGGATGTGTTAGAATTTCGGTTATGCATTTAAACATGACCAAATTATGGACAGGTGGATAAAGAAATGGAAGAATGTCACTTCAGGTTAAGGTACAGGGTGACCCTACAAGGGAAAAGTCAGAGAATGACAAACTGGGATGGCTAATATATTAATGAGGAAGAAGACTATGTGAAAGATATCAGTAAACAATAGTCTGCTTCACATCATTGGGGGATTTGTGAATAGTCTGCTTCACATCATTGGGGGAAAAAGAGGTTTGATGTTTTACTGTTGGCAGTGCAAAGCTAGCAGTATTTATCAGAGAATGGAGTGATGTATGAATTGTTTGCATGCTTCAAAATTAACTGTGGATGAATTACACCGGACATGCAGAAGAAGCAAACAAAGGTTGGTGATTACTCTTCTACCCGGATCTACATAATGGCTACTTTTCTGGGCAAGATTTTTTTTTTTTTTTTAACAGTAGCAAGCAATATGCTTTCATTACCCTGAGAAGAAGAAATTTGGTAGAAGTAAGTCAGGGAATTATGTTTTCCAGGAACCAAGGGCAAGGTCCACAGCAGTGGTCACCTGCTGCACATACTGCCATTTGGACTTTTGCCCGTGCACGTCCTAATGCATTGCTGTGTTCCATAGCTATGGACACATGATACTATGTCAGGGACTCTTCAATCTGAGGCACTTTTGCATTATTTAAATTTCTGAGGGGAAGCAGTTAATTGATCACACTCTGGTTATTTGCAAAAGACAGTACATTCCAGAGAGTGTATAAAGACAATAAATATGGGAAATTGAAAAAGTATATTAACTTTCACTTAGCTTGGGTGGCCACATAATTTTTTTTCCACATTTTATTTTATTTTTTTTAGTTTTTTACAGTTTGGCCAGTCCTGGGCTTGAAGCCGCCATCCCTGGTATAAGGGACCGGTGCCCTACTCCTTGAGCCACAGGTGCTGCCACACAATTTTTTAAAAAAATATTTAAATTCTGATATAAGAATGAATGAATATCCCTTTGGTAGTCTAGCATCTATAAAAATTCTTTTTTTATTTTTTTATTTTGAATCCCCAGCTCCTCCTACTTTATCTAATGCAATCATTCCAACGAAAAATGCACTCACACTCTAACCAAGTAAACAAATAAAATTTTCACAAGTTACTGCACACAGTTCAGGTTCAGGATTTCTACATAATACAAATGCCTCTTTCAATGCTGGCATTATTATATTCTGAAAATTATATAAAAATTGTAGTATTGGTTATAAAATTAATCGCTACAATAGATACAGTATTGTAAGAGAGGGAGTGAATACAAGGAATTTTTAAATGAGTAAACATAGGTATGACACATTGTATCAACTTCATTATTAAGATTGTGTTCTGAATTGTGCATTCTGGGAAACAGTCACAAAGGCAAAGCTTACCGGCACCCAGCGTCATGGGAGAGTCTTTCTCAGCTTTTTTCTCCTTTCCATCAAGAAATTACGCTGAAGTACAAGGGGAGAGTTCTTCAGATTTCCTCAGGAACAAGAGAAGAGCAGCTATAGTAGTGAATTAGCAAAATTCAGCTGTTAACTTCATAACATACGGAGTCTTTTAACAAACTAGGATTGACCTTTTATTCATGAGACTATTATTCCTAAAGCAATCCACCTGAGCCTGAAAGTGTGGGTTGGAGGAAGGCCAATGATACCTCAGTAATTGCAACACTGGGAATGTGAGTAACCTACTCACATGACTTTCTTACGCTTTTAAGAAATAACGGGGTTCAGTCTTTCATATAACTTACACCTCTCTAGGGGTGGAGTGCTACTGGAACTTGGATTTAGTGAATAAGTGGATTAATTTACATCTAGTGCAAGTTGAGTTGTTAGTAAGAACAGCTGATATCCTGTGGATATATGCTTAGTCTCCTAAATGGTCCACAGCAAGCCAAGGGCTATTTTCAAAGAACACGATGGAATGCTGAAGATGAAGGTATGCAATGAGGGAATTGATGGAGTGAGATCTGTAGTAGTCAGGGTATGATGAGATTGCAAACTCCACAGAAAGACCAGACTTGGTAAAGTTACCCTGAGGAAAGTATGAAAAAGAGAAGAAAACCCACTATATAATATTCTTATATTTTCTTTGTATTCTAACTACGAATTTAATTTGGTACATATTAAATTTTTTGAACACTATAGAAATTTGAGAAAAGAGAAACTGAGTTTCCCCTATAACTGAAGCATCCTCCTAGGGATAACTATTAATAAAAGTTGGCAACAATTCCTCTGTATTCTTTGGGTCATACATTACAATATGCAGTTTGTTCATAATGCAAATAGAGTTACATAAAGACTATTCTTTATTTGTTTTCTTTACCATTATTTGTCAATTATGTATAGATGGACTTTTTTTTTTTTTTTTTTGAGAAAGAGTCTTACTCTCTTGCCCATAGGTAGAGTCCCCTGGTGTCATAACTCATAGCAACCTCAAACTCTTGGGCTCAGGCAATCTCCTTGCCTTGGCCTCATTAGTAGCTGGGACTACAGGCATCCACCACAACATTCAGCTAGTTTTTCTACTCTTTACTAGAGATGGTGCCTCCCTCTTGCTCAGGCTGGTCTAGAAGTCCTAAGCTCAAGCAGACCATCCAATTTTACCTACCATTGTGTCTGGCCTGGATCTCTCCCTTAATAAAGATCTTCACACCAAACTCTTATATAGCTATTTCAAGTTTTTTTTTTTTTTTTTTTTGAGACAGAGCCTCAAGCTGTTACCCTGGGTAGAGTGCTGTGGTATCACAGCTCACAGCAACCTCCAATTCCTGGGTTCAAGCGAGTCTCTTGCCTCAGCCTCCCAAGTAGCCGGGGGCTACAG
>CAUYON010005525.1:0-13534 GCA_963573935.1 Arctocebus calabarensis | reverse complement strand
ATTGAAGCAACACCAAAAATACATTACTGGGATCTGATCAAACTAAAAAGCTTTTGCACAGCCAAGAGCACAGTAAGTAAAGCAAACAGACAACCTTCAGAATGGGAGAAGATTTTTGCAGGTTATGCTTCCAGCAAAGGTCTGATAATTAGAACCTATGGAGAACTCAACCCTATTTCTATGTGGGCAAGAGACTTGAACAGAAACTTCTCTGATAAGACAGGTGCATGGACTACAAACACATGAAAAAATGTTCATCATCCTTAATCATCAAAGAAATGCAAATCAAAACTACTTTGAGATATGATCTAACTCCAGTAAGATTAGCCCACATCACAAAATCCCAAAACTACAGATGTTGGCGAGGATGTGGAGCAAAGGGAACACTTCTACACTGCTGATGGGAATGCAAGTTAATTCAACCTTTTTGGAAAGAAGTTTGGAGAACACTTAAGGAACTAAAAGTAGACCTACCATTCTATCCTGCAATTCCTCTACTAGGTATATACTCAGATAATCAAAAATTGTTTTATAACAAAGACATTTGCACCAGAATGTTTATTGCAGCTCAATTCATAATAGCCAAGACACGGAAACAGCCCAAGGGCCCATCGACCCATGAATGGATTAAAAAATTGTGGCATATGTACACCATGGAATACTATGAAGCCATGAAAGTAAGGAGACTTCACATCTTTAATGTTTATCTGGATGGCGCTGGAACATATTCTTCTTAGTAAAGTATCTCAAGAATGGAAAAAAAAGTATCCAACGTACTCAATACTACTATGAAATCAATATAGAACAACCTACACAGTCATATGAATGGCAAAGCATAACTATAGTCCAGAAAGTAGAAGGGAAGAGGAGAGAAAGGGGAGGGGAAGGGGGAAATGAGAGGAGGGAGGGTATTCAGGAGGACCTCACCTAATGTGCATGATACAATGGTACATTTCAAAACTATTAAGGAAAGAGTATAATTGTGATGTATGTGTTACTTAGTTCAATGTAAGTATTTCACATTGTATATTGAAGCAGTATCCTGAACCCCATACATGCATCAATGTACAAAGTTATGCTTTAATAAAAAACAATTTTAAAAACCTGAAACAAATTCGTAGCTAATAACTTCAAAAGCAGAGGCTGGGGATTACACTTGATCACTCTTCTAGAGTTTGTGCGGCGTTTAGTGGGAGGGAGGAGGAGTCACTGTTAACATTCCTGGGTTTTTGTTAACTTTATGAATTACTATGTGCTTTAATGTCATTAAAGTGGGCCTTTGCTCCCTGGAGCTTCTCAGTGTGGCTACCCCTCAAGGAAAAGTTTCCTGTTACGACTTGCATGCCCAGCTGGCCAGACATCAGGTTTACATTCTAGCTACATTCACAGACTCAAATGTCACCTTAGATACTTCACTACCTTTGATTTCATATGAGTAAGAGAGGTGATACATGATTTAAAGAGAAAAAGAGCCCTGGATATTCAAAGCCAAAGATGAATCACTAAAGATATGCTCACAGGAAAAATACTCATCTTACTTGCATGTGCTTAGGTAAAGACAGAGAAATGTGAAAATGTAAGGAAAAGAATGCAAAACTCAAGTTTAGATCAAAATGATTCAAATGCCAGTCCCAAAAGATTTTCCCCTTACCAAATAGGGATTATAATAACTTGGGGGGATGAGGAGGATGATTAACAATTTATATAAAACCTGCCATACAGAAGGTCTTTAATAAAAAATTATTCATGTTACACATTATTAACAGGCAAAATTCAAGTATTTTCTGTATATTTAGATTTTCCTTTAAGAAAATCATAAGCTCTTTTCTCCAGTATAGTTATGCTAAATTAGCTGCCATGTGAACTGGTTTCAAAACTCAATCTTAAATCACATGGTAGGTAGAAATGCACATGGATTGTTATTTTAAGAGACTTCACAAATACAACATTTATGATGCAGGTTACTTAGGGGTCAGTATGTCTATCCTACCATGTACCATGTAAGTTCCTTACTGCAACTACTATGAAATGAATTTCCCATGGTATGTCTCAACACTGGCCTTCTCTCGGCACTAATATAATATATACTTATTGTCATATTTCTTTTTTCATTTGAAGACAGGGCAATTAAGATAGTGTGACTTTTTTTCATTCCAATTATAAGCTCAAGGCTTAGAAGATGTTCTGGGTTGAACTGTGTCTCCCTAAAAAAGGTTGATGTCACAACTCCAGCAATTGTGAAGGTGACTTTATTTGGAAATGGGGTCTTTGCAGATGATCAAGTTAAGATGAGGTCATTAGGGTGGGCACCTAATTTAATATCATTGGTGTCCTCGTAAAAAGGAGAAATTTAAACACAGAGACAGATGTCCACACAAGGAAAATGCCTTATGAAGATGGCAGCAGAAATCCTTGTTGTATACCAGCAAAGGGATGCCAAAGAGTGCAAGCAAGCCAGCAGAAGCCAGGAAAGAGACTTGGAAAAGAGTTACTCCTGCAGCCTTATGAAGGCACTGGACTCTGCCAGCACCTTGACCTTGGACTTGTAGGCTCCACAACTCTAAGACAATAAATAGTTGCTTAATCTACTCAAGTTGTGGTACTTCGCTATAACAGCACTAACAAACTAATACCAACAATGACCATGCATAAGGTTACTTTAGTACACTCACATTAGCTTTTCTGATATCAACCTTAAAATTTGAAATATATATACAATGGAAAACTTGTATATCTCTGAAAATATGTCAATAAGCCAGAGGATCTACAGTTTCCATTTTGAGAAACAATATAAAACAAAACTTGATAATATCAATACCACATCTCCCTTTCCCATTGGCAGCACAATCCAAAGGCAAAAAGACTTACAGTAGAAGTGCTTCGGCACTGTGCCAAATCCATGCACAAAATATTCTAAAGGGCAAAGTTCAAAGAAAAAAATCCAAATGATGTGCTTTTCTAAGGCAGTCACATCCTCTGCATTGCAGTCCTTCCCCATGGTCGGGCAAGACCACACACTGGTTACCATTTATGGGTTCAGCAGTGAGTTTCTGCAGCATTAGAGACTGGCTTTGTTTTTATAGTTTTAAAGAAAAAACGTTCAAAAAACCACCAACAGATTTGAGAAGAAAAATCTTGATGTCCATCAATTTGTTTCCTGCATTTAGCAGAGACTTACTTATTTGTTTACTTCTGGGCAAGGAGATATTGCTTCCCTGGACTTTTTTTTTTTTTTTTAATATTCTGAATGCTTTGGTCTGAAGCCTTCAAGGTCTATTGCATTCAGTTTCGCCTATATTTAGAACAAAGCAAACACACATGATTCTTTCTGCCTTTGGGCCCTGGAAAATTGCTAACCCCAAACTGAAACAATACTGCTTTCTTTAAATACTTCTGCTTACACTTACAGTGAGGAGATATTGACAGCATACGTCAGTTTGAGTGATTGAAAATAAATAGAAGTGAAGAAAACAGGGACTTCTGCTATTAAAGCCAGATTTATTTAGAGGAAATATATGACCAGTATTGTTATTTTCTCAAATAGCAATCTCAAAATATCTCACCCATGAAGAAAAGCTATGATGTCATTTTCATGACCTCTAAAGGCTTATTAACAGATCTCCCCAATCTGACCATACTGACCTTTGATTCTAAATCCAGGCTAATATAAAGGTAAAGAATATAGCTCAGTCTAATGAGAGAGACAATCTAGAATCAGAAGAAAAGAAATGGTAAGTTAAAGTGACTTCTATTGTAGACAAATAGCAATATCTATAATTATCTGAGTCCCAATAAGATATTCTGTGCAAGAACAGCAGGAAATTCCTTTAAGTGACCTTCATGTTTTTCTGTAACTCTGAACCTTTCACACATTCAAGGTTAAGAATAGGAGCAGGGACTGAGGATATGTGTGTTCTCACTCTGATCTCATTATTGTATGGGAAAGCTTTGAAAATTCCCAAGCTTTCTGGGCCTTGTTTTTCCCACTTGTAAAATGGTTGCATTCAATTAAAGACTATCTAAGCTTCATATCAATGTTACAATTTGAGGAGAAAATACAATTATTGAACTCATATTTGCCAATTAAATTTGCATTGACACTGTCGAATCAGTCACTTTTATATTCCTTTCGATGTTTTTATTCTTTCCACGTCCAAGTTCAACTCTTATTTTTATTTAACACTTTGGTACATAACAATCAAATAATTCATAATGATTTTCTCAATATATCATTAAAAAGTGAAAGCTAATTAGCTTCTTGAAAATTACAAGTGTTAGTACACATTGATAGTCTGCTTTAAAAAAATTTTTTTAATGGAAACCCATACACTAAATATTAATAATGGTTATCCCAGGTAGGAAAGAGTATAGATAATTTTTAATTATTGTATATATCTAAATTAACAATTGTAAATTATCATCCTTTTTAACTTTATCACACTCACAGTACAATGTCAAGTTTAATCTACTTTTGTCCAGAGCTGTCGAAGGGGAACTGAGGCTTCTTTCCAGGCTGAAATCAACTGCCAGGCACATAAATGAGCCAGCTTGGAAATAGATCTTTCAGCCTCAGTTAATTCACAAGTGACATTCTGATGGCAACTTTATGAAACACCCTGGGTCAGAGCCACCTAGCTAAGTTATTCTCAAGAAATCGGGTGAGTTGATAAATGTTTATTATTTTTAATACACTTAAAAGTGGGATAATTTGTTATGTAGCACTAGATAATGAATACAGACATCACATAGTCTTCTGTCTTCCAGCAATTAATGAAATCTTTGGTTTGCTTTTATCTTTGTATATCCCTCTCTCATCCTCTCTTAGCAACCTTATGAATCTACTACTTTCGACTTTTCACTGCCACTTTAATAGGGTAAAAGAATGGGAATATTTGCATGCAGCTCACCTTCTTGTCCCAGATCTCAGACTATTTTGTTTAAATGATGCACACTTTTCTAAAGCAATCCTGAGCATAAGCTGCTGGGAGGGATGAGAGCAGCAATTCTCTCCATGACATAGTTCTTAGCCAACATCTATACTTTTACATAGTAGACTCGCTGACAACTTACTTTGTTAAGGTGATAAGACAGTCATTAAAATTCCTAAAAAGGTTGAAAAGGAACAACTATATGGGCATAAAAATCACCTGTGGAATTTATCTAAAATGCCAATTTCCAGATATATTCACAAAATTTCTTGTACAGGGCATTTTTTAAAGGAAAGCCATAGACAACAGAATAGAAGAGATGGTCCAAAAATAGATCAAACAGTAGAACTTTAATACATGTTGAAAATGGCATCTTAAGTCATTAGGGCAAAGATGAATTTTCAATAAATGGTGCTGGGCCAATTGGTCTACCCTTTGGGGAAAAAGAAAGATGAAATCCCTACCTCATCCCAAATATAAGAATAAAGTACAGAAAAATGAAATCATACCAGTACTAGAAATAAGAGTGGATGAATTCTTTTATAATTTAGCTATGGGAAAGGGTTTTCTGATTATGACTAAAATATGAATGCAGTAAAACACTCCACAGTTCAAGTTGTTCTCAGAGGTGATGCACAGATATATTATAAATAAATGTAACTGAGAAAGTATATCTAATATCCTAATAGGCATGTTTACCATGTCTCTTAGGCATGTATGAAAATTACACAGAATTTGTATAATACGTGTGTGTACTTTATTTGCACAAATACTTTTTTCTGGTTTCTAAAACAACAAAGCATTATTGCTTCACTCTTGGCTTAAAAGCACTTATTAAAATCTCCAGAATATAAAGGTCTTAACACAATAACTAAGAAAATGCCAGTAATGCTGTGTTAGCCAGTTTGATGAAAATATTTTGGATTGTATATGAAACCAGCACATTGTACCCCATGAGTGCATTAATGAACACAACTGTGATTTAATAAAAATAAATAAATCTCCCCACCTCAGCTAAGTGGAACTCAGAACAGAGCTTGTCCAACATTTATTTGCCTAGGAGAGGTTTCCTCCTCTCTTTGAATGTTTCTGCTATCTCTGTGAAATTGTCTCCTTCCCATGCCATGAACAGCTTGCTCTATAGTCAGGAGGAGTTTCTGAGGTCTGCTATGTAGCTTATACAAGTTAAAAAATTTTAACTTCTCTTTTAACTTCTCTGAGGAAATGTCAGCCTCCAGCAAAACATAAATCCTGTCACTTGAATTCATCAACTAGGCCAAAAAAAGATCATTCCTCCAACTTCAGTCAGCACTTCTGGGTAGAAGAATGCAGGATGGCTTTGTAGCTAAGAGTTAGTTTCAAAGCAGCCAATTGTGTAGTTTTACATTAATAATTTATTTATAGTTTACCTATGTACTTTAAGACTTGCCAGATTTCAGTTGGTGAACCAGCAACAACATTGCCACTTAAGCTTTACTTAAAGAAAACGAAATATACTCACCTCAGAAGTGAGTAAGGTTCCAAAATGTTACATTGGCTGGGGAATTGCATCCAGTATTTGTATATGCCCTTTATGTGACAACCAGCTCCTGAATTGTCGAATCAGCTTGTTACCCTTTGGAAGTTTTTACCAGTTTATTTATTTAAAGATTTTTCCATCATGAATCTCTAGGCAAGCCTCTTATCCTGTAGGATAAAAATAAGGACATTTGCCATTGTCTCAATGGTCACCTTGAAGAAGAAAGCCCCTCAGAAGTATTAGGGGCTATAAAACAAATAAGTTTGGAGGCAGAGACTCGCTTGAGCCCAGGAATTGGAGGTTGCTGTGAGCTGTGATACCACGACACTCTATCCAGGGTGACAGCTTGAGGCTCTGTCTAAAAAAAAAAAAACAAATAAGTTGTGCGTGGTGTGAGATGAGGATACAATTCATTTTATTTACTTTTTTTTATGGGTAACAATTTGTCTCAACATGACTCAGTAAATAATTTGTCCTTTCTTCACTGATCTCCATGGAAAGCTCTGTCATATATAGGACTTTCTATGAATTGTTACCCTATACATACCACTCTGTGTAAATCCCATAGTTGTACAATAAATCTTGACAGATCGAAGGTTAACTCCCCCACCCCATCCTCACACACCTTATTTATATTCTTCAGGAGCCTCTTGACTATTTTTGCCCCTTTGCTCTTCCATACAGAATTTACAGAGTTTAATACCTCATTATGTATTCAATGAAACTGAATGAGATCTACAGATTATTTGGGGGATATCTGACATCTTAAAAATATTAAATCTTCCCTTCCAAGAACTTGGTATATTTCTCTGCTTATTAGTTCTTTAATGTCTTGCAATAAAATTTTACTGTTTTCTTCAAAAGGTCTCATATTGAATTCAGATTTAATACGAGGTATCCTAGAAGATATCAGCCATCATGTAGGACAGATGATAGATATACACAGAGTGATAGATTAATGCATACATTCATTCATAGAATTACTATGACACAAGTCACCTTTTCAGTTCATTTTCTATTTTCTACTAGTATATGGAAATGCAAGTTACTTTTCTATATTAATTCAATATCCAGAGCCTTTATTAAACTCTTATTAATTCTCCTCATTTTCCTATTTTTTTTCTTTTGGATTTGCTTGTAGAGAACAGCATCTATGCACAATAACAGAGTTGGTTCTTCTTTCCAATCTTTAAGTTATTTATTTTTCTTCTGACATCACCATGTTTACCCACTTGATTTTGCTTAATAGTTGCCTAGTATATCTTTTTTCACCTTTCTTTTAACCTTCCTGTCCCCTTACATTTTAATTATGTCCTACATAAGCAATACATGGCTAAAATCATAGATTTTGAATCCATGACTACTATTTTATTGTGTGCTTTTAAAATTTCATTTTCCTCCTTTCTTTTCTTCCCTTCTTTATTATTAATATTCCCCATCCTATTTTTTCCTCTTTTTACTTTTTTTCTTCTTTAGTGGTTGCCCTTAAAAAACTTGAGTAAAGGAAGCTTACTCAACACAATGCAAAGTTAGCCAATATATTCATCCTTCAGACCAAAGTATGACCTTAGAATAATTTACCACTGACCATTACTCTTTTTATGTTTCTTTCTTTTTTTTGCATTTTTTTCTTTTTTCTTTTAGAATATTTTGTAGGTACAAATGTCTTGGTTACATGGATTGCCCTTGTACTGCTTGAGTCAAAGTTATAAGTGTGCCCTACCCAGATAGTGCACATTTCACTCATCCCCTCCTCTTCCGGCCCCCACCTGCTTGATTTCCATTAACTTTTATTTTCATCTGTGCCCATGAATGCTGATTGGTTAGTTCCATTCTTGTACTGCTTCATTATGGAGAATGGTCTCCAGTTTCATTCAGATTGTTGCAAAAAATATCAATTCTTTTTTTATGACTGAGCAGTATTCTATGGTATATACCCCACATTTTATTAATTCACTCATGAACTGATAGGCACTTGGGTTGAATCCACATCTTTGCAATTGTGAATGGTGCTGCAATAAACATTCTAATTTAAGCGTCTTTTTGAGCAAAATGACTTTTGCCCTTGGGTAAATAACTAGTAGTGAGATTGCTGGATCAAACGGTAGGTCTACTTATAGTTCTTTGAGGTATCTCCATACTACTCTCCAGAGAGGCTGTACTAGTTTGCAATCCCACCAACAGTGAATAAGTGTTCCTTTCTCTCGATATCCATGCTCTCATCTATTTTGAGGGGACTTTCTGGTAAAAGCCATTCTCACTGGGGTTAGGTAATATCTCATTGTGGGTAGTTGGTGTTTATTTCAGAATGCTATAGAGGTACAAATGTTTTAGTTACATGCATTACTTTTGTACTACTTGAGTCAAGTTTATAATTGTGTCCACCCCACAGAGAGTGTGAATTCACCCCCATCCCCTCCTTACTCATCCCACCTGCCTGATTTCCATTGAATTTTATTACTATATGAACATATGCATGTTGATCACTTCTAATTGAGCCAAATGCTCATTATTTGATTTGCATTCTCTGATGATTAGTGACATTGAACATTTTTTGGTACGTCTATTGGCCATTAGTCTATGTTCTTTTTTTCTTTTCTTTTTTTTTTTTTATAGAGAATCCCAAGTTGTTGTTGTCCTGGCATCATAATAGCTCACAGCAGCCTCCAACTCTCAGGTTCAAGCCATCCTCTTGCCTCAGGTTTTTCTATTTTTAGTAGAGAAAGGGTCTCACTCTTGCTCAGGCTGTTCTCAAACCTGTGAGCTCAAGCAATCCACCCACCTCAGCCTCCCAGAGTGCTAGGATTCCAGGTATGAGCCACTGCATCCAGCCTGGTCTATATTCTTTTGAAAAGCTGCTGTTCACCTGTTTTTTTTTTTTTTTTTTTTTGCAGTTTTTGGCCAGGGTCAGGTTTTAACCCACCACCGCTAGTATATGAGACTGGTGCCCTACTCCTTTGAGCCTCAGGTGCTACCCTGCTGTTCACATTTTTTGCCAGTGTTTTAATGGGTAGATTTTTTTCTTGCTGATTTGCTTGAGTTCTTTATAGATTCTTATTAGCCCTATCTCAGATGTATAGCATGAGAATATTTTCTCACATCCTGTAAGTTGGTTTTTTCCTTGGCTATGAAGAAGCTTTTTAATATTTACGTTTCACATTCAACATTTTAGTTTTGTCTTATTTTTCTAACCTCTAAATTAGATATTTTTATGTATATAGTAAATGTTTATTGAGACAAATATGCGTACCATATTTTTGGTTCCCAATTTCTTATATCAAAGGAGCGTCTATTTGAGATTATTTTTCTTTTTCCAGAAAAACATATCTCAGAAATTCCTTAAATGGGAAACAACAGGTAACATTTTTTTCTGATTTTTTTGTCCTTGAAAATTAGATTTATAGAACAGTCAATTTTAAGTTGGCAGTGCTTTTTCCTCAAAAAGTGGATGACAGTGTTCTATGGTCTTCTGTCTTATATTGTTGCTCTCAAGAAGCCAGTTTTTAATCTTATTTTTGTCTTGTAAGCAGTTTCCCCTCTTCTCCCTTTTTATGACTACTTTTGAAATAATTTCTTTGGCTTTGGCTTTGCAGTTTTACAATACTGTGTTAAATATATCTTTCTTCTTTTAAATCCTGCTTGAAATTCACTGGACTTCCTTACACTGAGAATTTGTACTTTATGTTAATTCTGGAAAATACTCAGCCACTATCTCTTAAAATATTGTCTTTCTTCTATTATTTCTGGTTTTTCCTTCCAGAACTTCACTTTTAACTATATTAGGCATTCTCTTTCTTTTCTCTTTTTCTTCTAATACCTTATGTATTTTTCTCCTTTCTCCTTTTATCTGTGTGTAATTTATTCATTTTTATATTCTAGCTTATTAATTTTTCCTACAATACCACATGACTCATTATTTAACAATTCATTGAGTTTATCATCTCAATTGTTATATTTTTCATTGAGTTTGTTCCAGTTGAAAAAACTGACAGTCTCTTGATCTTATTCTTTAAGTATATCTGTAACACTTTCTCTTATTTCTTTAATCATAGTAAGTACTTATGTTATTGTTATCATGTTTCCAGTATTTAAAGCTTTGATTATTTAATTGGTCCTCTGACTTCCCTTATGGTGGCTATTCCCCTCACATTTAAGATGAATTTTGATGGTAAATTCATGCTCCCAGAAACATTATTTTAGGAAGTATTTACCTAATGGACTTTAAAAAGTGTTCTTTATCTGGAGAATATTTGCATTTCCTTCCATCACGTACTTGGGAGGAGTGGCAATCTATGAGCACTGTCAACTTTTAAGGTTTTTAAAAAATTTTTAGTATATATTGCCTTAGGATTTTTCAAAACCAGCATAAGACATCAAAAGACAGATCAAAAAAACTCAGAGAAAACACTCAATATAAATGTCAATGCACACATATGCTGAAATACAGAACTAGGCAAATAATATTCAAACTGATGAAAACCTTAAAAATACAAAGAGAAAATCTTAAAGGCAGACATAGAAAAAAGAAACATTATCCACAGAGAAATAGGATAAGATTTCTTATCAGAAACCATTAAAGTCATAAAAAAAATAGACTGGCATCCATAAAGTGCTGAAATAAACAAAAAATCTGTAGGGCCTGAACTCTATGCTCAGCAAAAATAACTTTCAAAAATGAAAAACAAACAAAAAAAAAGGCAAAAGCTAAGGGAATTCATTTTTATCACAGTTACTCTACAAGAAATATTGTACAAAGTTCTTCAGGCAGAAGGAAAATGTTATTAGTTAAAAACTGATAGAAAAAGAAAGCACTGAAAATGGACTAAATAGAGATAAAAATATTTTTCTTATTTGTAATTTCTATAAAAAACTTCCTAATGCAAAACCAATGACAATAGATATGCATTTATAACAAATGTAAAAGTAAAACATATGGCAATATTAACATATATTTATCTTTTCATTCCCCATTTCAGAATTGAATGGGGAATATGTGATTGTAAGATATTCACCTACATATGAAGTAATATAATATCACTTCATGATTAATTAAAAATGTACGCTGTAAACTCTAGGGCAACTACAAAATTAAAAAATGCAAAAGGAAGTATAAACAATAAGTCAGTAGAAGAAGCAAACAGAATCATAAAAATGCTCAAGTAATGCAAGAGAAAGAACTAATATACAATATTTTAAAATAGCAGGTGGAAAAACAGAAAACAGCATGGTAATAGATTTTAATATAATCATATTGATAATCACTTTAAATATGGATGATTTAAACTCTCAGTTAAAGGAGAATTGTCAGGAGAGAGGCTTTAAGATGGTGGCCGAGTAACAGCTTCCTTGCAACTGGGCATAGTGAGACTGAGGATAGAAGAATTCAGGCATCTCTGGCTGGTGAGATCTGCCCAGAAACATCCCTTTGGGGACACAGAGAGACAGTGTGAGACTTCTGGACCCCCTGAGGAAGGCAAAAGCAGTGGAGATCTGGACTCATCGAAACCCTAGTCCAGAAGCATGGCAATTTAAAGAGCAGGAGGAAGTGAAAGGAAAATTAGGACAAGGAAACAAATAAAAGAAATCATGAGGAAGAACCAGCAGAAAACTCCTGGCATCATGAAAAACCAGTCCAGAGCAACCCCTCCTAGGGGCTGTGAGGTAGATACTGTAGAGGATTCCACCTATAAGGAAATGTTAGAAATGTCAGAAAGGGAATTTAGAATACAGATGATGAAAACAATCAAAGAAATGAAGGAAGAAATGAAGGAAAATGCTGATAAAGCAGAAAAAGAAGTAAAAAAACAGAATCAATTAAGAGAAGAATATAAAAAGGATATGGCAGAGATGAGGGAAATGAAGCAGGCAAACAGGGAACTTAAAGATGCAGTAGAAAGTATCAACAACAAATTAAACCATGCAGAACAAAGAATCACAGAGGTAGAGGACTAAGCTCTTGAGATAACTCAGATGCTTAAAGAGGCAGAAAAGAAGAGAGGGAAAGCAGAATGTTCACTGACGGAACTATGGGACTCTATGAAGTGTTCAAACATACGAGTTATAGGTATCCCAGAAGAGGAAGAAAGCCCCAGGGGAATGGAAGCCAAATGAGAGAATATTATAAATAAAAATTTCCAAAATATCACCAAAGATTCTGACACACTCCTTTCAGAGGGATATCAGACTCCAGGTCACCTCAACTCTAACCAAGCTTCCCCAAGACACATAGTGATGAACCTGTCCAAAGTCAAGACAAAAGAAAAGATTCTTCAAGCTGCCAGGAGTAAGCGCCAGTTGACCTACAGGGGCAAATCTATCACGGTGACTGCAGACTTCTCAAATGAAACTTTCCAACCAAGAAGACAATGGTCATCTACCTTTAATCTACTTAAAAAGAACAATCTCCAGCCCAGATTTCTATATCCTGTGAAGCTAAGTTTTAAAATTGATGGAGAAATCAAATCATTTACTGATATACAATCATTGAAGAAATTCGCCACAACAAGACCAGCTTTACAGGAAATACTCCAACCTGTTCTACACACTGACCATCACAATGGATCAACAACAAAATAAGATCTCAGAAATTAAAGGACAGAGCCTAACTTCCACACTGATGTAAAACTTCCAACTAAGCAATGGGCTCTCACAAAACAAGATGAATAGAACACTACCATACTTATCAATTATCTCAATAAATGTTAATGGTTTGAATTCCCCACTGAAGAGGCATAGATTAGCTGACTGAATTAAAAAACACAAACCATCCATTTGCTGTCTCCAGGAAACACACTTAGCTTCAAAAGACAAATTAAAACTCTGAGTTAAGGGTTGGAAAACAATTTTTCAGACAAACAGAATTCAGAAGAAAAGAGGAGTTGCAATCTTATTTTCAGATACATGTGGATTTAAAGTGCCTAAAGTCAAAAAAGACAAAGATGGTCACTTTATATTGGTCAAGGGAAAAATACAGCAGGAAGATGTTTCAATTCTAAATATTTATGCACCCAATTTAAATGCCCCCAGTTCTTGAAACAGACCTTACTCAGTCTGAGCAATACAATATCCTATAATACCATAATAACAG
>CAUYON010005524.1:0-12810 GCA_963573935.1 Arctocebus calabarensis | reverse complement strand
TCACACCCAGTCAGTGGTAACAGTTGTGATCCAGTTTCCTCCAATGAGCAGATGCTCCAGAGGTTTGCACCTGCCTGGGTCACAGTGAGGTCTGTGGCTCCACAACCAGTCCACTACTCCCTGTCACTGTTTGGCAGGGGGAGGTGAGGCCTGAAAACCTGGGTAGTTAACAGGGGCTGGGGCAATTCACTCAGTTCCAGCCCTGTCCCTGATTGATGTTGCTGCTGGAACAGAACAAGTTTGCTGAATTTATTTCTGTCAAGGCTATTTTCCCTGATCAGACTGGGGCTGCAAATGGATTTTACTCAGTCTGTGAGTTCCAGCCCTTTGTCTCAGCTTTCATCCCCTGAGGGCCAGGTTAAGCAAAGCAGCCCGTCTGCGAGTATTCTAATCCCTGCTTGTGTCCCAGCCGGTACTGCCTCAGGCAAACCCTTCACATTCCTTGGTTTCCAGTCCGCTCTGCCGGCACTGGCACCGGAGAAGCCGCCACTTCCCCTGGCCACCCAGAAAACTGGGAGTGTCTCCTCAAAACATCCCCAGGGGTACAGCTCTCCAGCTATTGTTCCTGGAGCTGGTTGCTGTTTTGTGCCTCAGGAGACCTTCCCACCAGCCAGGTCTCCTCATGGCTATCTCCCCTTTCACCACTGTGAGCCGGAAAACCAGCACAGTTCAGCAAGTTTGCGCCCGTCCGCACCCCTCAAGAAAATCTCCAAGAATCTGGACTCTGTGAGGAACAGGCCTCCAGACCTTGGGGTGAGAGTGGAGGGGAGCACCAGGAACACCAACTTGCAGGTAGAGAGTATATACAGTTTTATGCCTGGCTGGAGAGCGTCGTGGCACCCTAGTAGGGGAAGGAGGTCTGGTTTTTAGAGGGTCTCTCTCGCGGGGTAGAGTGGGAGGACATCCGAACTCAGCTTGCTTGTTTGTATGGAGGTATGGAGTATACTGCGAACCTCTCTCATGGGGGAGGGGACTCCCGTCCACTTGGTGATGTGGTCTGTACCTTTTTGTTTGTGTTCTCAGGGTCTCAGGTCACCCTAGCAGGGTTGATGTGCGCTCTTCGACCTTTTCTTTTGGCTCAGATCCAAACCATTGGCTTTCTTGCTGAGTTTCTGTCCTTTAACTCTTTCTGGACGGGAGCCTCTGCTGTCCTTCTGGACGGGAACCTCTGCTGAAAGCTGGCTACAGATCGCCATCTTGGCTCCTCCCCTGTAGATCAATTTTAGGGGAATGGACATCTTTACTATTAAATGCTTTAGTTCATGAACATGGCATCCCTCCCATTAGTTAGGTCCTCTAATTTTTCTTTATTACCATGTGCAGTTTTTGAATGCAGATTCTGAACCCCCCTTTGTTATCTTCATTTTCAAATATTTAAAGTTTTGGAGTTATTAAAAAAGAATTTTAATGTTAGTTTAGAAGTGTTTATTATTAATATACAGTAAAATGTTTGATTTTTGCAGATTTTATATCCTGAATTCAATTATCAAGCATATTTTACAGAACTCAGCAAGAGATGAAGGTTCTATTATGTTTATACATAATAATATTTACCATTTATTTTGCTTTCCCTTTTCTCTTGATATTGCATGTTTTATTCTGCTGTCATTTTTCTTCTGTCTCAAAAACTTACTTTCCCAAATACGAGCAGTGTAACCTGATTCTTTGTACCCTCAATGATTCCCCAACAATAAAAAAGAAAAAAACTTTCCCACTTATTTTAGAGTTTGTCTCCTAGTAACAAAGTCTCTTAGTGTTCCTTTATCTGAAAATGCCTGTATTTTACCTTCATTCCAGGGGGATATTTTTACTAGATGCAGAAGTCTGTGCTGATAACTCTTTTTCTTTCAGTACTTAAAGAATACTGTGTCACTTTATTCTCCCCCTTCCATAATTTTTGATTTAGTCATTGAAGTTCTTGTTCCTCTAGAGATAATATATTATTTTTCTCTATGGGCTTTAGATATGTTTACTTTTTACTTAGTTTTAAGCAACTTAGTATATATTGGGATATCAATTTCTTTAAGTTCATCTTGTTTGCATTCACTAAATAACTGTCTTGAATCTGTGAATTTATATCTTTTGCAAAATTTAGCAATTTTTTAGTAATTATTCTTTAAAATTTTTTTTCTGTATCTTATGTGTGCTCTCTCTCTCTCTCTCTATATATATGTATATATACACATACATATATTTAGAAGAGAATTTCTATTTAATTCTTTGTATCTTCTGTTCTTTGCCGAGATTTTTCTATTTTACACACACACACACACACACACACACACACACACACACACACACATATATTTTTTTTTTCCTTAAGACAGAATATCACTTTTGTCCTTGGTGGAGTGCCTTGGTGTCACAGCTCACAGCAACCTCCACCTCTTGGGCTTAGGCGATTCTTTTGCCTCAGCCTCCTGAGCAGCTGGGACTACAGGCAACTGCCACAACACCCACTCATATTTATTATTTTTTTTCTTTTTGAGACAGAGTCTTACTATATCACCCTCAGTAGAGTGCTGTAACGTCACAGCTCACAGCAACCTCAAGCTCTTGGGCTCAAGCGATTCTCTTGTCTCAGTCTCTTAGTAGCTGGGACTATAGGTGCCTGCCATAATGCCCCACTATTTTTGTTGTTGTTTAGCTGTTTTCTTTTTAGCATGCCCAGGTTGGGTTTGAACCCACCAACCCTGGTGCGTGTGGCCAGCACCCTAACCACTGAGCTATGTGTCCCAAGCCAAATCGCCCATTTTTAAAGATGGGGCCTCACTCTTGCTCAGGCTAGTCTCAAACTCCTGAACTCAAGAAATCCACCTCCCTCAGACTCCCAGAATGCTGGGAAATCTTATGCTTTCAATTTTTTTCTCTTCTGTGATTCTGATGACATAAAGTTAGACAATTTGGATTGTCCCACAATAGCTTTGTTCTTTTTATTTTCAATTTTGTTTGTTTATGTTTAAATTGGATTATTTCTATTAATCTTGCTTCAAGTTTACAGACTCTTTCCACTGTGATCATCATATTGTTACTGACATCTGATGAGTTTTTTTTTAGTTTATTATATTGTTTCATGTTAGAATTTCTATTCAGTTCTTAATTGTGTCTTACGTTCTTTACTGAGATTTTTCTATATTCTAATTCTTTTTAAGAGAGTTCCTATATTACTTCATAGACCATTTTATTAGATGGACCAGATAATTCTAGCATCTATGTCATCTCATGTTTGACCTCGAGTGTTTTTAATTTACCATGCAATTTGAGGTTATATTAGAAGTACCTCTGGATTTATCCTATATGCTTGAATACTACACCATGAAAACTCTGGGTCTTATTAAAATCCTATGAAAAATTCTTTCCTTATTTAATATTCATACATAATAATTGAACATATTTGGGGATACCTATGATAGTTGGATACACACACACTGTATAATGATCAAATCAGAGTGTTTAGAATACTAATTACCTCAAATATTTCTCATTTTCTGTATTGGAAACTATTCAGATCTTCTCTTTTAACTATTTTTAAATACCCAATAAATTCTTGTCAAATATAGTCACCCTCCTGTATTAGCAAACGATAAAACTTATTCCTCC
This sequence comes from Arctocebus calabarensis, assembly GCA_963573935.1. NCBI lineage: Eukaryota > Metazoa > Chordata > Mammalia > Primates > Lorisidae > Arctocebus > Arctocebus calabarensis. Next base: position 9,210 of record CAUYON010005524.1, on the reverse strand, counting down.
TATTTTACTGTATGTTTGTTCCCATTGAAAAGTCTTCCTCATCTTCCTATTCCCCATGCCTTACACTCTCTCTAGAGAGTGAAATTAAACACTATTCCACTCTCTATTTCATGAGATCAATTGTTTTATTTTCCACATATTAATGAGAACATGTGACATTTATCTTTCTGAGCCTGGCTTATTTCACTTAATATAATGACTTACAGTGACAAAATTTTATTCTTTTTATAGATGAATAAGTAGTATTCCATTGTGTATATATACAGCATTCTCTTTATTCTTTTGTTCATTAGCTAGGTTGATTCTATATCTTGGCTATTATGAATGGTGATGTAGTAAATATGCAGGTGCAGCTGTCCTCTGATAGACTGATGTCCTTTTCTTTAAATAAATACCCAGTAGTGACATGCTGAATCATGTGGTAGTTTTATTTATAATTTCTTAAGATATCTCTACTCTGTTTTCCATGATGGCTGTTATTCTTGTATATCTTTCTAGTTTTATTCTATTGTGATCTAAGAAAATATTTGATATGACTTTCATTTTTAAAAAATTACTAAGAATTGGTTTACAGCCTAATGTATGATCTATTCTGGAGAATATTTCATGTGTTGCTGAGAAATATATGTATTCTGAAGCTGTTGGATGAATGGTCTGTAAATATCTGTCAGGTTCTTTTTGTCTATAGTGCAAAGTAAATGTGATGCTTCTGTGTTGATTTTCTGTCCTGATGATCTGCCCAATGTTAAAAATAGGGAGTTGAAGTTCCCAACTATAATTGTACTGGGATCTATCTCTCTCTTTAGCTCTAATAATATTTGCTTTATATATCTGGGTACTCCTTTGTTGGGTGCATATATATTTTTAATTCCTTGATTCTCTTGTTGAATTTATCCTTTTCATTGTATAATAATCTTCTTTGTCTGTCTTCATATTGTTTTATTTAAAGTCCATTTTTCCTGATATGTGTTTAGCTACACTTTTGGTTTCCATCTGCTTGAGTTCTTCCTCCCCCCCCTTTTTTACTTTCATATGTGTCTTTGTAGGGAAAGTAAGTTTCTTATTGGTAGCATGTAGTTTATTAACATCAGAGCACATGCACTATGTTGCAATGGCTGATGGATTAGAAAACACAGGTTAAGTTCAAAGTTTAAGTGAGATTTGTTCTTAGGAGTACTGGAAGGGAGGGGAGAGTATTTGGAAAAAGGGAGGGCATACAAAGCAAGTAACTGATTTAATAACACAGCAACATGAATTAAAAGGTTAGGTCTACTTTTTTAAATCTTTTTTTTCCAGATTAATATGAGGGCATAAATGTTTAGGTTAATTGTTTTTAATTCTAAGGTAAAGGTCAAGTTATAGTTGAGCACTTCATTCAAGGGGCATGCTGAATACCCTCACATTGTGCACATAGGTGAGAACCTACCAATTGCTGTCCTTCCTCCCACCAGTTCCCTATCTCTTCCATCTTCCTTCCTCTCTCCTCTCCCCTCTTCCTTGCTATCCTAGTATTTTTTATTTCATATTGGCATATAGTTGTTTATATATGGGTTTTACATTGTATACTTTTTCCTCATTCTTGAGATACTTTACCAAGAAGAGTGTGTTTCAATTCCATAAAACAAAATATGTAGTCTCCACCTTTTTTTATGGCTGAATAGTAGCCCATTACACACACACACACACACACACACACACACACACACACACATATATATATATATATACCATAGTTTGTTAATACATTCATAGTTTGATGGGTACTTGGGTTGATTCCATGTCTTCACAATTGTGAATTAAGCTGCAATAAACATTCTAGTGGAAATGTTTTTGTGTTATAATTATTTTTCTTCTTCTGGGTAGATACCTAGTAATGGGACTGTTGGGAAGCTGAAAATATTCATGAGGAGGAGACAGCAGAAAAATTCTGGCAAGATGAATAATCAGAGAAGATCAACTCCCACAAGAGATTATAAGGGATATACAGCAGAAAATACTATCCAGAGAAAATGTTGAAATAACAGAAATAGAATTCAGAATAAGGATGGCAAATAAGATGAATGGAATTGAGAAAAAGATGTGAATAAAAATTTAAAAAATAGTTCCAAAGTTGTCTCAAGATATTAATGAATTTAAAGACAATGTCACTATGGAACTGTACATAATGATGCTTTTGAAATTGAAATTTCAAATTGAAATTGAAAGAGGCATTCAAGAACACAGAAGAGAATCTCAGTAATGGAGAAGAAAGAATTTCAGAAATTTAACATAAGACTTTGAGCTATCCCAATCATTCAAAGAAGCATAAAAGGGGAGAAAAACAGAATATTCTCTGATGGAGTTATGGGATTATTTTAAAAAATCAAACACCTAAATTATAAATATTCCTGAAGAAGAAGAGGATGGTCCTAAAAGCACTGATGCTCTCCTTCAAGTCGACATGGTGGAGAATTTTTCAGTATTGAGAGACACCAAAATTCAGATAGCAGATAGTTTTAGAAAATTCCAGCTTGACTCAATAACAAACAAAGCATTTTCTTTTTTTCTTTTTTTTTTTTTTTGGCCAGGGCTGGGTTTGAACCTACCACCTCTGGCATATGGGGCCAGCACCTTACTCCTTTAAGCCACAGGCACCACCCAAACAAAGCATTTTCTAAAAGATAGTTTAAAAAATTCAGCATGACTCAGCCAAACAAAGCATCTCCTAGACACATTGTAATTAACTGTGCTGAAATCATTATAAAAAAGAAAATGCTGTAAGCAGCCAGGTGTAAGAAAAGTCTTACCTAAATGGAAAAATACCAGAATGACCACAAATCTTTCAGCTGAAGAGGTTGATCATTGGCCTTTAACCTTCTTAAACAAAACGATTTTCAGCCCATTCCTATATCCTGCTAAAATGAGTTTCATTTGTGATAGAGAAATATTTTACTGACATACAACTGTTGAGGAAATTTGCCATAACTATACTAGCTCTACAGGAAGTACCCAGACCCATTCTTCATACTGATTAGAATGATGGTCAATTGCCAAAGTAATCACAACCAGAAATTAAAGATAATGCCTAGCTTCTACAATGGTGCAAGGGATAAAACTAAACTCTGGACCTCTGCAAAGCAAAATAATCAAAACTCCACCACACCTATCAATTCTCTCAATAAATGTGAATGGCTTGAATTTTCCACTAAAGAGGCATGGGCTAGCTGACCAGATACAAAAGCTCAAGCCCAATACCTGTTGTTTCCAAGAAATGCACCTAACCTTAAAGGATGAAACAAGACTCAAGGTGAAGGGATGGAAAACAATAATCCAGGCAAATGGAAATTAGAATAAAAAGCAGAGGTTGCAATTTTATTGGCAGATACAGTTGTATTTAAACCAACACAAATAAGGAAAGACAAAGATGGACACTACATACTGGTATATTTGCAGATATAATTGAGTTTAAACCAATAGAAATAAGGATGGGTACTACATAATTGTTCTAGGAAGCACACAATATGAAGAGATCTTAATAATTAACATTTCCACCTACCTGAATTTGCCTTGATTTATGAAACAAACCCCAAATGATCTTTACAATATGATATCTTCCTGCCCTATAATAGTTGGAGATTTTAATACCTCTTTTATAATACTAGATAGATCCTCCAAACAGAAACTAATCAAGGAAGCAATGGACTTAAACAAGACCCTAGAAAAAATGGACTTAACAAACATATACGGGACATTGCATCCTAACAAAACTGAATACACATTCTTCTCATCAGCCCATGGGTCATCCTCCAAAATTGATCATATCTTAAGGCACAAATCTAAGTTCAACATATTCAAAATAATAGAAATATTTATTATATCTTCTTGGACCATCACAGAATAAAAGTTGAACTCAACAACAACAGAAATCTTCATACCCACATAGAGTCATGGAAAATAAATAACCTTGTACTGAATGACAGACAACTGGGTTAAGGATGAAATTAAGAAGGAAATGATTAGATTTCTTGAACAAAATGGTCATAAATCCAAGAGCTATCAAAACCTGTGGGATATTATCAAGGCACTCCTAAGAGAGATATTTATAGCATTAGACACCTTCATCAAAATAACAGAAAGAGAGCAAATCACCAACCTAAAAGGGACATCTCAAGCAACTGGAAAAGGAAGGTTTACTTCTACCCAGTCTTGTGCTTGCTGTGAGGATACTCTTTAATATATCTGATTATCATTTAAATCCAACAGCATATAAAAAGTTAAAAGATGGAGCCACCTAAGGGCACCAATCTTAGCACAGTGACTCTTACTCCATTGAATCAAGTTTGCAATGCTTCCTCTTATGGAGAGGAATGAGTAGGTAGAGGAGGATAAAGTAAGTGGTCAGAAGACCTAACTGTAATATTCCTCTGATGTGAGAATACAACATGGCACATAATTGTTATGCCTATGAATAGAGGCAGGAACAGGTAAGAAAAGGAAATGCTTCCATTCTTCCACAGTAGCTAATTGTCCCAAGGATTTCAACAGAAATACTTTGTCTAAAAAGAGCATCTATTGCATGTTAATTCTTAAGCTCATTTTAAATGCCAAGGAAATACAATTATTATTGGGTATTAGTATTTTTAAAGTGAAAGCAAGGCCAGTAGACATGGGTTTCCAGGAAATTCAGGTATGATGGAACAAAGAAAGAGTGGTAACCAGATGTTCATTGCAATTTGTTCTTGAATATTACAAGAACTAATATTGATATTTCTTGAATGAAATTTTCCACATTCCACCTTACGAGCTGGCACAAATATTCCAGATCGTGAGATACTGCTCTGTATTTGCTCCCAAGATCTGTCCCAAATTTTAATCAACTTCTCATTTTAAAAGAGAATGGGATGAGTCCTCCACTAGCTTCTCTGAGTTCACATGAGCCTTGCTGTTAGATAACTGCTTTTGGAAAGTACTATTTTCAAAGAAATGCATATATTGTTAGACCAGGTATACAAGTTAATTTTGGTTAAGGATCATTTGGTGGAGGTGGTAGAAGAAGGGAAAGGTTAGCATAGGAGAAAGTACTTGAATCTGGTGAAAGAAAATCTCTTAAGAGGAGGTAGAAGAAAATGTACACCATTCATTATAAACAGCCAAATCGCATATTGTAAATCATGTATCTATTTTTAACATCTTCATGGTGTTGGAATCATTTAAAATACATGTATATCTTTGGTTCAAAGTTGAATGTGAACCTTGAGAAAAGTTATTAGCTCTGTCCTAACTGGTACTTTATGTGGTTTTTATTTTTTTTTTTATTTTTAGAAAATGACACATAACATGGATAGTTTGTTACTAGTAGGGACCTTCTTTAGGGAGAAATCATTGTGAATTTAAATTAGCTGATTTTAATTTAATAAATTTTTCAACTGGTTTTTAGGTATTCAATATTGGTCTGAACTTAAGGTAGTTATTTGAATGTAGTTTACATGGAGGAATATAACAATGGGAACTTCAAAAGGAAAGGGAGAACATTAGAAGTCTCTTTTCTCCACAATAAAATTTTAGTGTCTACATCATTGTACTGATTACTAAAATTAGCTTACCCCTCTCCAACAAGGTCCCCTAAATGCTATAGTACTTTGTCCATGTTCAGAGTTTTAAATTGGGTATATTAAACATCAAGGCTATAATATCTAAGATAATCTATTTTTTCATCAAATAACTATCAGAAGTAATCTTTGTAGTTTAGATATTACAGACTCATAGGCCAAGTAACAGTTTGGAAAAGTTGCCAGAATGAGGTAAAAACATTTGTAAAGTTACATGGTTCCCTTAATCATAGGGATGTGGCTGAGATCTAATAAAGTAAGTAATGTTTGTTTTACCAAGGAGGATAAAATTGGCTGTGTTGCAAACTACCTCCCCTGACTACAGAATTAGGTGATATCTATTGCTAGGAAGATAATATGAAAGCCAAAATAATAACTTCAGCAAAAGTAGCTGGACTGATTGTAAAGCTTGACTGTACAGGTACCTGTTAAGGAAAATAAGATTTCTCATTTAATAAGATGACATCTGAAACATGAAAAGCAAAACTAAGGAAGGTTCTCAATATGCCAATTGTAGTACGATATTTACAGTTTTTTTAGCCTGTAGCTTTTTGAAAATTTTTACAGAAATTTTTTGTAATCTTTTTTCTATTTTGAAATTTGAGGCTTGTTTACATTGCTTAGATAATTTAGTATCTTTAATGTCAGAATGAGACATTAACAGTATCTCATATTATAAGTTGTATTTACTTTTAGAGTGGAGTCAAAATTTTAGAGCATTATGATTTAAATTTTCTAACCTATTTAAAAAATTGTGAGAACAAAAAGCACATTTGACAAAATAGGCTTATGATTAATTTTTATTAGTTTATTCATTAATAACCTTTTTTGCCTTTTGACCGTACATACTCTGTGTATCTATTGTTGGAACTGTTTAAATTTGCCATTGGTTGAAAACTACAGTGCGACTGCTGTGAAAGTGATCTTGCTTACACCAATACTTTTGTAAAATAGTTATTTATTTGCTGAATGAGCTCTCCTGAACTACACTGTTCTTTTCATTTTTGCTATAACAGAATGCAGCAGGTTTAAATTTTAAGGAAATCTCAAGGCACTTCCTTTTTTTTTTTATAAGAAGGAAGTTGCTAGATGTTTCCGTCATTAGACTTAAAAGTACTAAGAATAGTATTTGTAAATAAAAGGGTTCCATCCTTTTAGAAAAGAAGGAAAAAACTTTTTGGTTCTCTAATGCAGAGCTATCTTTTCTAAACATATCAACAAAGGGAAAATAAACAATCACAATGGCTGGCCACATGAGTAGAAGATGATTATACACATATTTTATTTAATAAAATATTATTAAATTTGTTTTATTCATTGGTTGGTTTGCATCTTTTCCCCATAATTTTATACCTAGATGTTAAACATTTATATTATTTGAATTTTGCTCTTGTATGGAAAAATAATTTGTGGGTTTAAAAAAATCTATGATTTCCAATAAACAAAAATTGTCAGTAAACAAAAAAAAGAGAGAGAGAGAAAGGGGAATAAATTTGTGATCATCTGGGTCATATTAATTAATTTCTTTATTCTGATTAAGATCCAGCATGGTGGCTAACACATAGTAAGTATTCAAGAAGTGTTTCCTGAATTAATTAGAGAATGAAATGAATAGTGATGTGAAGGAGCTGAGTGTCACCTAGCACTGATTTTTAAATATTTGGGATTTTTGAGACCAGACGTTATTAGTTGGAAATTCACCATGATGAATGTATTTTTCATCAAGGAAATTGGCAAACACTATGTCAAGGAAATTGGCAAACACTATGAAGTCAGGGCTTTTGTTTCCCTTTGGAGAGCTGGTTTTCTAGCACACTATGGCCTTATCACTACTGCCTCTAATCTTTTCACCTTGGGGCCTTTCTCTTCCTGGCAGTTTCAACCTGGGTTTAGTGATCTCTGACAGACAGGAGCAGAGCCAAACAATGCTTTCCCTTTCCATCGTGTGTGGGGGCCCAAAAAAGGCGCCCAAGCCAGGCTTAAATGTCAAAACACAGCCTGGGGACATCTACCCACCTCCTCCCAATACAGAGAAATAATTTTCCGGATTGACCCCCCCCTCTCTCCCTTGCACACATCTTGTTACAGCCCAAACCGCAACTTCCCGTTGGCCTAGCTTTCCTACTGGCACAAAAGTTAATTCCATGCTGAAACTTAAAATGGCGCCTGCTCCCGCGCCTGTACACAAAAGGTAGGCGCCCGTTCCCCCGCCCGCGAAACCAGCTAATAGCCGGAACTTCAAACCTGCCTATCAGCAAATGACACACTCCCTTATACCCCACCCCTTCCTCCCCCTACTCACTTGTAAGCTTTAAAAACCGGCTTTCCGCTGCCATTAAACAGACCTTGACAAGAAACCTGCTTGGTCTCGTTCTCTCTTTCTCGCCCATTCTCTTTCAGGCTCAGTCCCCCTCGCCCCCACGAATAACCGCCTCCCGCAGGATGGGACAGGTGGCGCCCAACGTGGGGCCCGGGGTACCGACCTTTGCTGGACGGATCCTCCTTAGAAGACCCCGGGAGACGTCACCGGTGAAGTTCCCGGTAACCGCCAACCTGCCGCTCACAGGCTTGTGCCGCGTTACATAAGTTTCAGTTTCAATTCATTCCGTCCCATAAGGATGGGCCATAAGCTGTCTAAGGAGGCAGTTTTTATTAAGGACCTCAAAAGATCTCTCAGGGAAAGGGGAATTCGAGTTAAAAAAAGGATTTAATCAAGTTCTTCTTATTCGTGACGAAGTGTGTCCGTGGTTTCTCATAAGTGGCCCTCATATTCATCCTGGTAAATGGCAAAACGTTGGTCGAGATCTTAATAACCTCCTAACTGCTAAAGGGCCTGATGCCGTCCCCGCTACAGTTTTTTCATATTGGGGCTTAATTCGTGATATCGTGGAAGGAGCTCAGACAGATTCTCATAAACAGCAACTCCTTTCTGTAGCTGAATATTGCCTTGGTCCTCTCTCTCAAGCTGCTTTGGAAGCTTCCCTTCCTTCCCCTTTAGAGTCTAAACTTGATCCCCCGACATCTAAACCTTTATCTTCTGCTTCGTCAGTTGTCATTGACATGCCCAGTTCAGACAAATCTTCTGTCCCTCTTCTTTATCCGTCGCTCCCCCCAGACCCGCCCCAGGTTCCCCAGAATTATCCCGTGTTCCAAAAGCCTGCTACTTCCCCTGAACCCCTTAGCCCTCAAGATGAAGAGACTCTGGAGGAAGAGGCTGACCGTTACCATGCCCCAGGCTGGCCTCCCTTGTTGGCCTCTGTTTCTGGTCCTCCTCCCTATGGACCCCAGGCCTGTGCACCTCCATTGTTGCCCCCTCCCATACATATGCTACTCTTGTAGAGGCCAAAGATCAGCTCGCCTCTCAGGTTAGCCACCTGAAAGAAGTCCTTGCTCTCCAAAAACAAGTGTCACAGCTTTCCGCCGAACTGGGATCCCTCAATTCTTCGCTTCAAAGCACTTTGTTTCCTTCCCAAAAGGGGCTTTCTGTTCGCGTCAGACATAAACCCGCACCCTCTTCCAAAGACACCCCTTGCGCCTTTCCCGTTGTGACTCGGTCTGCGGGAGCCCCTCACTCCCATACTGGAGATCCTTCCCCCTCCTCCATACCTCTCCCCGATTCAGA
>CAUYON010005522.1:0-30357 GCA_963573935.1 Arctocebus calabarensis | reverse complement strand
CTCCATCTTTCTTTAAGGTTGCATAGTATTCCATGGTATACATGTACCACAATTTATTAATCCATTCATGGGTCGATGGGCATTTGGGCTTCTTCCATGACTTACCAATTATGAATTGGGCTGGTACAGATGTCTTTGTTATAATGTGATTTTTAGTCTTCTGGGTATATACCTAGTAAAGGAATTATAGGATCGAATAGCAGGTCTAATTTTAGATCCCTAAGTACTCACCAAACATCCTACCAAAAGGAACGTATTAGTGTGCATTCCCACCAGCAGTGAACAAGTGTTCCCTTTTCTCCACATCCACGCCATCTCCAGTTTTGGGATTTTGTGATGTGGGCTAATCTTACTGGAGTTAGGTGATGTCTCAAAGTAGTTTTGATTTGCATTTCTCTGATGATTAAGGATGGTGAGCATTTTTTCATGTGTCTGTAGGCCGTGCACCTGTCTTCTTTAGAAAAGTTTCTCTTCAAGCCCTTTGCCCACCCCAAGATGGGATCACCTGTTCTTTTCTTGCTAATACATTTGAGTTCTCTGCGGATTCTGGTTATTAAACCTTTCTCGGAGATATGCAATTAGGGAAGAAAAGGCGATCAAGGGTATCCACATAGGGTCAGAAGAGATCAAACTTGCACTCTTCGCATATGATATGATTGTATATCTGGAAAACAACAGGGATTCTACTACAAAACTTTTAGAAGTGATCAAGTAATACAGCAATGTCTCAGACTACAAAATCAACACCCATAAATCTGTAGCCTTTTTCTATATCACCACATACCAAGCTGAAAAATCAGTCAAGGACTCTGTACCTTTCACCAGGTATAGAGTGTCAAAGAAGATGAAGATTTGGGAGTTTACCTAACAAAGGATTTGAAAGATCTCTATAAAGAGAACTATGAAACTTTAAGAACAGAAATAGCCGAAAATGTTAACAAATGGAAAATCATACCATCTCATGGCTGGGAAGAATCAACATTGTTAAAATGTCTATACTACCCAAAGCAATATATATTTTTAATGCAATTCCTATTAAAGCTCCATTGTCACATTCTAAAGATCTTGAAAAAATAATATTTTGTTTGGAATCAGAAAAAAACCTCGAATAGCCAAGACATTACTCAGAAATAAAAACAAAGCAGGAGGAATCACGCTCCCAGACCTGAGACTCTACTATACATCGATAGTGATCAAAACAGCATGGTACTGGCACAAAAACAGAGAGAGAGATGTTTGGAACAGAATAGAGAACCAAGAGATGAATCCAGCTATTTATCGTTATTTGATCTTTGACAAGCCAATTAAAAACATTTAGTGGGGAAAAGACTCCCTATTTAACAAATGGTGCTGGGTGAACTGGCTAGCAACCTGTAGAAGACTAAAACTGGACCCACACCTTTCACCATTAACTAAGATAGATTCTCACTGGATTAATTACTTAAACTTAAGACATGAAACTATAAAGATTCTAGGAGAAAGTGCAGGGAAAACTCTTGAAGGAATTGGCTTGGGTGAATATTTTATGAGGAGGACTCCTCAGGCAATTGAAGCAGTATCAAAAATACTCTACTGGGACCTGATCAAACTAAAAAGCTTCTGCACAGCCAAGAACATAGTAAGTATAGCAAGCAGACCGTCCTCAGAATGTGAGAAAATATTTGCAGGTTATACCCACTGAATGTTTAATTGGCCTGTCAAAGATCAAGTAACAGTAAGTAGCTGTATGTATCTCTTGGTTCTCTATTTTAATAGACTCTTTAAAATGATAATATTATATACCAGAAAATAAGAAATTATTATTTAAAAGTCTATAACTTTTAGGTACACTAACTCACAACTCAAAACAACCTGTAGACTACAAACTAATAGTTCTATGTTTCTGGATATAAAGAATTTAACAGATCAATAACAGATGCCACCACTATCATTGACTAAGTGTCTGCAATATGACAATCACCGCCTTAGCAATTTCATATATATTTTTTTACTTCTAATACAGTACAATCTCAGCATTACTACTCTGTAATCTGACAAGTGTACAGCAAAAAATAAATAAAATAAATATTGACCATATGCTTACCATATATGAAAGCAGATTCGTTTTTTTAAAATATTAGTAGTTAACATGAACATATTTTAAAAGACAAACATAACTGCTGTCAAGCTTAAGTAGTAAAATAGAGCATTCTTTTTTGAGATAAGTAATTTATAATTTTGGCTACTTTACAATACAAAACATCTTGGTCTCTGTTTCTCTAATTGTCCAACTAAGAGTTTAGCCAATAGCCAACCAGAGGCAGTGAAAAAAGGCACTGAACCACAAGCCAACCTGAGACCAAACCCATCTTTGACACTGTCTAAGTAAGTGAGTTTAAGTAAGTTATTTATCTTGAGGCTTAAATTTCTTTATCAATAAAATAGGCATTATGGCCAGGCAGGGTGGCTCATGTCTATAATGTCAGCACTCTAGGAGGCCAAGGAGGTGGACTGCCTGAGCTCAGGAGTGTCAGACTAGCCTGAGCAAAAGCAAGATCCCATCTCTACTAAAAAGAGAAAAAACTAGCTGCGCATTGCAGCGGGTACCAGTAATGTCAGCTACTTGGGAGGCTGAGGCAAGGGGATTACTTCAAACCCAAGAGTTTGAGGTTGCTGTGAACTATGATGCCACAGCACTCTACCCAGGGTGTCAGAGCAAGACTCTGTCTCTAAATCAATCAATCAATCATCATAATGCCAGTATAGGTAATCCAAACTCCCTGAGAAATGTTATGAAAATGCTTGTAATTTAAAAAATGTTCACAATAAGGAGAAATTATTTCATAATCTCTGTGAACCCTTTCAGCTCCAAAATTATAGTACATTCATGTGTCCCTTCGCAACAGGGATACATTCTGAGAAATGCATCACTAAAGCAGTGTTGGTGCATGAATATCACAGAATGAATTTACACAAACCTAGTGATGGAGTCTACTATACATCTAGGCTATAGGTTCCACCCTACTGCTCCTAGGCTACAGCATGTTACCCTACTAAATGCTGTAGGCAACTGGAACACAAAGGTTAGTATTTGTGTATCGAGATAGAAAGGTATAGTAAAAATCTGTATAAAAGATAAAAAGTCATATGCCTGCATAGAACACTTACCATAAATGGAGCTTACAGAAACTTGGTCTTGAGTGATTAGTGAATGTGAAGTCCTAAGACATTACTGTACACTACTGCAGACTTTATAAACCAGGCACACTCAAGCTATGGTAATTTTACAATATTACTGAAATAATAAATTTATCAAAAACATTTTTCTTTCTGCAATACTAAATTATGCTTGTCTTACTGTAACTTTTTTTATTTTATACACTTAATTTTTTTAACTTTTTGATTCTTGTAATTAACTTCACTTAAAACACATTACATAGCTATACAGAAATTTTCTCTCTTTATAACCTTAATTTGTAAGATCTTTTTCTACTTTAAAAAAAAAATTTTTTTACCATTTTATTTTTTTAAAGATGGACTCTTGCTCCGTTGCTCAAGCTGGAGTTCAGTGGCATAGCTCATTGCAGCCTCAAATTCCTCAACTCAAGCAATCCTCTCAGCCTCAACCTCTTAAGTGTATGGGAAGACATAGGCAGGAGACACTACACTCAGCTCATTTTCTTTCTTTCTTTCTTTTTTTTTTGAGACAGAGTCTTACTCTGTCAACCTGGGTAGAATGCCATGGCATCATAGCTCACAAGCAACCTCAAACTCCTGGGTTCAAACAATCCTCTTGCCTCAGCTTCCCATGTAGCTGGAACTACAGGTGCCTACCACAATGCCTGGCTGGCTTTTCTATTTTTAGTATAGATAGGGTCTCACTCTTTCCTTAGGTTAGTCTCGAACTCCTGAGCTCACATGATCTACCCACCTCAGACTCCCAGAGTGCTAAGATTACTATAAGCCACTGCACCCAGCCTAAACTTTCTTATTAAAAACTAAGTCAAATATACATTAACCTAGGCCTACATAGGGTGAGAATAATAAATATTACTGCTTTCCACCTCCACCTGTCTTCCCACTAGAAGGTCTTCAGGGGCAATAACATGCGTGGAGTTGTCATTCCTGTGGCAACAATACCTTCTTTGGAAATATTTCCTGAAGGACCTGCCTGAGCTTGTTTTATAGTTAATTTTTTTTAATAAGTAGAAAGAACAGACTCTAAAATAACAATAAAAAGTATAGCACACACAGCCTCTGTATCCACCGGCTCCACATCCTCAGATTCAAACAAGAGTAGGTCAAAAGTCCATTATTCAAGGAATACAGAACCCACTAATACAGAGGGCTAACTTTTCATATCAGCAATTTCCATGGGGAAAGAAATTGGAGATAGAAAAATTAAATTATTTGATTTTCCCCAAGAGTATGATTTGATACCCCCATGCAGGTCAAGACTCTTATGAAAGCCACATAGCAAATGCAACCACCTCCCTCAGAGGCAGTTCCAAAGTATTTCATTTATATTCAGGATGAAACTATACAACATCCATGCCACACATCCATGCTTCTCATACTAAGTAAGAAAACAGTAAAACAACAGTACTTGAAACCCAGAGTCAAGGAGGCTCATTTTTCTTAGAGCATCAATACTCTCAAATTTGGAGAGGAATTTTTCTTTTATTATTTTAAAACAAACCAAAAAAGAATATATTATGGACAAGGGTACAAAATTCACGAAATTTTTTTTTTAATGAGATTACCTAGACGCTATTTTTTTTTTTTAATCATAGATGTGTACATTAATTCAATCATGGGGTACAGTATGCGGGCTTCACATACAATCTGAGATGTTTTCATCTGCCTGATTGACATAACATTCATGAGATTTTCTCAATTACTGTGTGAAAACATTATTGATCAGCATTTAGAAGTTTTCTCCTGACCCTTCAGAAATTCTAAGAATGTAATATTTACAGGAGAATTTTTTAAACTATATTTCCAGAACCCAAAAGGACTAGGTACATTCTCTATAAATTTTTTTTAATTGTTTTTGGTTCATTGCGGGTACAAAGAATTAGGTTACACTGTTTGCATTTGTTAGGTAAAGATCCTCTTATAGCTGTGTCCCGCCCCCAAGAGATATGCCATATACAATAACCCACCCCTCCTTACCTCCTGATACATAGCATCATAATAAAATATACAAATGCTTAGCAAATGACTGTAAATTTTTACTAAAGAATCCACCCACAGAGTATTTAATTATGGATACACAGATGAAAATCTAGAATATACAAAGTTCATTTAATTTTGTTTGTTTTTTAAGTTTCCACATACTCCTCAGAGGTTTATTCAACTTTGATCTTAAAGGCACTCCAGTGAAAATACTGGTGAAGCACAATGTCATGTCAGTTTGCCTTACCTGTTCTCGTCCCTGGCGACTGTAAAACTTGACACTTAACATCCTTAATAACCCCAGTGTCTTTGGTACCTACAAAATAAATGCACATCATATGAAGAAAGATGGAATGAAAGTCCTTTTATCATGAAATAAAAACTATAGCAAATACAGTATTTTTTAAAATAATTAATAAAATCAACAACAAATGTCAAGGATCTTAGCAAAATGTTGTTTAAAAAAATCCAGCAAGCAGTAAAATCTTATAATATATATTCAGAATCAAAATTTTTAAATATATAAATAACAAATCTAGTACAATTTATGCAAATTAGAATATACTATAAGCTCTTCTCAGATGAGGCTGCCGCAAGTTACCATTTTGTCCTACCATCAACATGGACAAGGCCAACACTGCCAACAAAAACGGTATCCATTAAGAATTGATCTAATAATTGAAAAGCTGCATAAAAAAATTCATCATCATGAAATAATTTAATGTAACACAGATCAGTTTTGTCCCTAGCCTTGAGAAATATAGTTAGAAAAAAAAAAAAAAAAGAAATATAGTTAGAAAAGAAAAGGAGAGATGATTCTTCTTAAAAATTAAAAAATGAAAACTAAAGAGCATTACTGAGGATATAGACAATTTAGAACTTTCATACGTTGTGGATGGGAACATAAAATGGTACAGCTACTATTGAAAAAGTTTGGAAGTGCCTCAAAAATTAAACATAAAGTTATCAAAAGATCCAGTAAGTCTATCACAGGTTTATACACAAAAGAGTTGAAAATAGGTATTCTAACAAATATTTATACGTGAATATTCATAGTAACCCTATTCACAATAGCCAATAAGCAGAAATAACTCAAATGTCCATTAACTAAAAATGAATAAACAATATGTAGCATATCTGTGTGATTGAATATTATTCAAGCATAAAAAGAAATAAGTAGCATATATGCTACAATATGGTTGAACCTAAAAGTATTATGGTAAGTGAAAGCAGCCAGATTCAAAAGACCACACATTGTTCCATTTAGATGAAACATTCAGAATGGGTACATTCATACAAATAGCAAGGGGATGAGTAGATGCCAAGATGTGGGGGGAGGTAATGAATAGGGAGTGGCTGCTTACTGGCTCCCTTTGGAGTGATAAAAATGTCTTGAACCAGTCTCAGAACACAGAGAATATACTAAATGCCACGGGACTGTACACTTTAATATAGGGTACAGCTAATTTCATATTTATGAATTTTACCTCAGTTAAAAAAAAAAAGGCAAAGGAGGGTACTGCTGTGTTAAGGTTAAAAATTTTGCCATCAGAACTTCTAAGTAGCTTAAGACATTTGGGATGGCCTAACTATACCCAATAGCTCCTCCAAAAACAGTAAAGAACAAGATGGGGAAAATAAACCTATATGAAAACCATGCTCTCAGCTTAACTTGAAGATGGAGGATAACCTAAACTTCAAAGTATCTCTAAGCAAAAGGAAAAAAAAAAAATCACTAAATCTGAGGGTTGCCAACACGAGTCTTCACTGGCCCCCACTGTGGTCTATCATAAGGCTTGGTGGTAAGTTAGCAAAAGCAGATGGAAAAAATTCTACAGGGCCCAAAGAGGAGGAGGTAATTAGCAAAGAAGTCTAGGGTCCATCTAAAACCAGTGCTAAGATAAAGTCCAAGATGAGTCTGAAAATAGCAGACAAGCATACAGACTAATCAGACACGGACCGCAGGGAAGGGGCATAAGCACACAGCTGTGATTTGGAGAGGCACTCTCCTAAACATACTTGGATAACTTCTGAGGGAATCCTGGCAAAAAGGAAGAAGCACCTTTTGCCAAATGAGCTGTGAAGGAGAAAAAAGTCACAAGGGGAAATTAAGTGTGCTACAAGACAAAAATGAGGCAGAACGTCAGAGCACTCGCACCTCCTCTGCCCACCAAAACTACTAGAGAATTTGAAGATTGCTATCCTGAAAAAAAGAGTTCACCCTTAAGCTCCAGATCTCTTAAAGCATTGTAATACCATAAAAACAAACAAGAAAAAGATTCACAAATACTTTACAGAAAATCAGAAGACAAACAGTATCAACAAAAGGAAATCATCCCCCTTCCCAGCAAAAAAAAAAGCCTTAACGCAAAAGGAACTTTTAACACTCCAAACAGAATTAAATATGTTCAAACCAGCAGTCAAGGATATGAAAAACTTGAAAAAAATACCCTCAACGAGAAATTAATAACTAAAAATTGAATTGAACAAGAAAAATTATCATCTCATTTGATCCTGGTAAAAGCCTTAAAACACCTATTGTAACTAATAAGGTAGAATTCAAATAGCAGCCCTCTGACGCCAGAGCCGGGGTCGTTCCTGTGTACCAGTGACTGAATTCTAATCTGGTACCTGTTACAACTTTTGCGCTTATTTGTGGACTTAGCTCCTCCAATACACAACAAACCTCTGAGGGCTACTACCACTATCTCTTTATGTTCCTAATACCTAGAGCAGGGCTAAAATGTTGAAAAAGTAAATAAATAAAACAACCTCCCAAAGATTGCACTAACATTAAGTTGGAAGCTTTGGTCAATGCATATATTGAATTTTGCATAGTCTCTTTGACAACCTAGCAGCCTCTCTAGTGAGAGACTAGAATACATGTGTCAGCAACATTTGCCAGTCAATACCTACCCAACACAACAGCAACCTTAAACAAACAATAAGAGGAGCCTCGCTGAGAACAATATCTGCCACCTGAAAAAAGGATCTAATGCTATAACTTCTAATTACTTTGAGGTGAGGAAAGGCTATGTACAATGATAAGTTTCGCTGTAAGACACAGCTACTAATGTAATTAAAACACACTTGCAGGATTTCAAGAAGTTAATCATACAGCAGAGCATTCAATTTGCAATTCAATATTTCTCTGCACCTATTTTGTCAGTGCACAAGCAATTTTCTTTTCAAAGACTGCAATACTGAAGCCTCAGGCCACAGAGAGAAGGACCATACATAGCAGAACAGATTCCAATACTTCAGTAAACAGCAAAGGGAAAGAACACAGGAAAAGTCAAGGAAGCCAAGGAAAGAAAAGGTTCCCTAGTACATGACTCTGTGACTTCCCCTCTGCTGGCCCAGTTGGTGACTAATGCACCCTTGATTACACTGCGCCAGAACACTTTCACAGCTTACCTATGTTATCTCTCCTTATATCTTCCACACTCATTTGTTTTTTTCCTCAACCTTGAATCTTGACAAATTTCATAGCAACAGAAAAGTTGGAATGATTAAACAATGAAATACCAGTATAACTTTTACTTGGGCTGACTAGGGACAAATATGTTCATTATCAAAACAAATGGCATAACTCATTCATTTATGTTGTGTTTCTTGGTTTCTTCTCACACTTAAAAAACATTCAAGTACGGTGCCCACTACATACCAGGCAACATGCTAACCACAAGGTGCATAATTTTGACCAACTGCTTGCTTTCATGCAGCTTACACAGATAACCAAGATATGTAAGATTACATAGTGACCAATACAACAAACACAATTAGTATCCACCAATATTTACTTTTTCTCACCTTTCTAGGCACCCAGAAAACTACTCTCTAGTCCCTAGAGGTTAGGAGGAACTATAACATAATAAGTCAACTATGATCAGGGGGATTAGAGGGGATGTCTAAGTCTGTAATAAATTCTACCTTTCATCCCTTTCTTCCCTTCCTAAGGCCATAAATTGACAGAGTAGGACCTCAAGAGGTTACCAGCCTTCACGGAATGAGCTGCCTAGGAAGGTCATGTTATTAACAGTAGGCTTTGCCATAAATAAAAAAAAAAAAAATTGTTTACATGGTAAGCCATAGAAATTTTAGGACTTTTCATTTGCTTATTCACATGACTATTTGAATTATCACAAAACAATCACAAAAAAATAAGCTAGGGCCTGGCTTATTGTGACCAGTACAGCCTAAAGGAGTGTCTGACACAAAACAGAAGCTCAATAATTAATTACAGAATGAATAAACGAATGGATAAATGAGTAGTTAATATAAATACAAAACAACATGTAAGCAAGTATACCACAGTAGTGAAGAACTTGGACTGGGGAACTTCTGCCAGAGTTTGTACTCAAATTCTGCCAACTTACTAGCTGGGTGACCCAAGGCAACTTACTTAACTATATTCCGCTTTTCTCCCCAGTAGACTCAGTCTAGTAATACCAACTACCTCAAAAGGTTACTTAAGAGTTATGTGAGCTAATGCATTTCAAACATTTGCTAAGACATAAAAAGTGCTTATTAAATGTTTACGTCTAAACAAGAAAATGCAAGTAACTTGTCTTCTGCTAGGTTGTTTATCGAATACCTGAAAAACCTCATTAAAAATTAGTCCAAGCTAAACATAATACAGTTTTAGTTAAATTTGATATTTGAAAGTACTAAAATTACAGCAGCATTAATCCATTTTCCTCATTAAGACAAAATTATTCACTCCTCTATATCTTACAAACGGTTTATTTGTCTAAGACTTAATAGCAAAGTGAAATACTACATCTAATACTTACCACGGTAACCTTGTCTCCACTATTAGTAACTTGCTTATAATAAGGTGATCCTGAGAGCACTCTCCAGGCAGAAAGGCCACAGCTAGAAGCTTTTGACATACCCCCTTCTGCAGTTTCACAGCCACCAACCAGTAAAAGTCTAAAAAAGAGAAAAATATAAACAACTGGTAAACTGCAAATACGAACAAAAGAAAACCAAGAGAGCAGAAATAGTCATCTTCACAAAGAAAACCAAAGTTAGTATATATTAAACCTAGAAGATAAATATTTTAGGGGAAACAACCGAAATAATTTTTTTTTCATTATAATTTCACCTTCACTTGTAGAAAATAAAGTTTAAAGATTCAGGCACCTTTAACTCAGAAGGGAACTTAGAAATGAGAAAAATATGTTTTAAGGTTGGCCATTGAATATCACAGAAACAGTCTGTATCAACAACAATAAGCTTCAATAAACAGATGTGCAGCCTCACTCAAGTATATAAGCATTAATTACAGCAGTGTATCCAACGCAAGAAGGGCACAATCACAGAATGTTAGAAAGGACAGCTGAGAGTGCTCGGGTAATTCAGAGCTGTAGAGCAGTAACTGCATAGAAAGAAGACTAGGTCATAGTTTAGTTGCATATTATGACTAGTTCCCTTTTCTGACTGTTATACTTCATTAAGAACTGGAGGCCAGTTACCAGCAGGGCAAACAACATAATATACACTGAAAGTTAAAGGACATTACTATGTAACTACTATGTAACTGAGCTGATTAATGATGGAACCCAGACTGTAAGGATTTTTAAAGTCACGTTCAGTACATCTGGCAGGGATCTGTATAACAGACATCATAATAACCTGTCTTAAAAAAAAATAAGTTTGAAAGTAAAGTTCATATATACATTTGAGATACAATAATCAGTGAATTATCTGTTGTTGCCAATGACAACAGGTGATCATACCCAGAGATATCTCAATGTTTAAGCTTAAAAAGATAAAAAACAGAATAGGGGGGGAAGGAAGGGGAGTTTGGGGTGCTCCCATTGAATGGGCACAGTGTAGGGGTACATGGCACATCTTTTGGGTATAGGACATAACTACAAGAGGGACTCTACCTAACAAATGTTGTGATTTGGTTGTTTGTACCCTTACATTAACCTGAAATTTAAAAAAAAAGTTTTCTCTGCGCTTTGGGAACTGCCTACTACCTAAGGGAAAGGACAAGGAGAGGCTTCCCTGGCCACATCCATATGGTGCTCTCCCCACACAATGGACCACTGCCCCAAATGGCAGAACACAACACCTAACTCCCTTTACGTCATAAGTCTCCTTAGTGTCGGCATACCAAAAAACTGACTCAGTTATATGATTGTGTTAACTAAAGTTTCACAGACCAGTAACCAGCAGAGGGGTATGTGCAATGGTAGTCAAAAAACCCCTAATAGCTGCCTTCTGTTAATTCTGCTGACCTTATGTGGTGGGCAAAAAATGGCTAACCAAAAGGTATGTGTCCTTCTTCCTAGAGCCTCTGGGTATGTAACCTTACATGGATTTGAAGCTGCAAGTGGAATTAAGATTCCATCTAATGAACTGACCTTAATATAGGGAGATCATCTTGGATTATCCCAATGTAATCACAAGGATCCTTAAAAGTGAGGGGGGGATGCAGAAAAGTCAGAGTAAGAGAAATACACTGTGAGACTCACTGGCCATTGCTGGCTTCAAAGGTGGAAGGAGCCAGAATCTGAGGAATCTGGGCAGCTTTTAGGAGTTGGCAAAGACAACAAAAACAGATTCTCCCCCTGAGCCCAGCTGACACCTTGACTTTAGCCTTGGGAGAGCCATTTCTGATTTCTGACCTCCAGAACTACTAAGACAATAAATTTGCTTTATGGCACTAAGTTGTTTGTTAGAACAGCGGTATACAACCAACATACATCTGTTTCTTTCCCAGCCCCATGACCTGGATGACCATTAGACTCTAATTCCATCAAAAGCTCTCTTCTCATTTAATGACTTGCTTTCTACCATGAATTTATGAAATAAGCTAACAACAATAAAAGAACTCATCTCTACCATATACTCTTAGATATAAAAATTTCAAAAGTACATAAACCCTTCCAGGTTTAACCATGAACTTAGCCCAAATCAAAATCTCAAAATCCTTAAAGTCATGTAAATATACTTTAGTCACAGAAATACAACTTGAGCCTTCACTCAAAGGCACTATCTTACTGATTGTAGTGCTAACATATTTCCATCACAACAAATGAGAACCAAAAAATGTTGCTATGATAGCTGGAAGCAAACTATTATTTGTTCCTACTCCCTAGGCAAATCCTCAGAGCTAACATATAATTAACCTTGTTCACCAGGGCAAAAGAGATTTGGATCCAAAGTCAAGCTAATAGTACAAATATTATTTGCCCAGAGCATTCAATCTGTTCCAATGATTCTTATTACAGTAAAATATTTCCCCCAAACAAGGTATATCCAGCAGATAAAATCATATTATCCCTCTGAATCTAACTCTCAACTTGGAGGAAATACAGGTAAAAAAGAAAAATATTTTAAGAAACGTAAGAATGATACAATTGACAAAATTTAGATGGGAAAAATACAAAATAAATGACCTGGTTCCATGAGAACACACACACTCAGAAAAAGAGCAACAGAGGGAGAAAATGGAGGGTAAATCAATGAACTAAAAGAGAATACAGTCTGGATATTTGAAAATCTTGACAAATTATTATTAATTATTTTGGGATACGATAATGGCATCGCGTTCATGTTTTAGAGTTCTTATTTTGTAGAAATGCACACTGAAGTACTTACAGACAAAATAATATGCTACGATTTACTTCAAAAAACATCCAGGGAAGGGTGGATGGCAGGGTTATAGATAAAATGAGATTTAGCTATAACTTGATCCGAGGAATCAAGTTGAAACTGAATAGCAGACAAGGAGTTGGTTTACGATTCTATTTTTGTACATGTTTCAAATTTTCCATAAAGACTTTTTTTAAGTCCATTTCTTAGGAAAAACTCCTGTGAATAAGCAGGAACATAAGAAATTTGGGTATCTAGAGTGTAGAATTTAATCACAATGATTTTTCAATCATAAAATATGATTCAGAAAATATACCTTTAAAAACTAGCAGTCTTAAAATTACCATAAAAATAATTATCACTGAGAATTCAACACATTCCCAAAGGCCAAACAGTTCATTGATAACAAATCATTCCCCTCTATCAATATACAAAACATATCTTTATATTAACATATATGATATAGTAAATATATTGATATATTTATAATATAAAATTTCCATATTAATTATATTTGTTAATATACGTATGAAATTTTAAGTCACCTAAATATAGCAAGAGCTACAGAATGTGAATCCAGATTTCTTATCTCCTGGTCTTGATACTAGAAGATACTTCCTCTCTATGAATTCTGTTAAAATCATGACCATGCTTAAGTAGAATTGGTTACAAAGGGGTAAAGTAACTGAGAATGAAAGAGATTCATCATTCACTTCCAACCTTTCTCTCATTCATGCCAGACTGAAAAGTCAGTAGGATAAGAAACAGAATGATTAAACGACTCATATGTTGACCCTAACAGATGGTAAAGCAGCTTTGGGACACTGGTCTCCAGCTATAAGAATGCATATGTGTTCACACATGCAAGCAGGAATGGTGCTCATGTGGTTTTTAAAGGAGAGGAAACGGAAATGACTTCACCAACATATTCACAAAACAGGTAACTGGCAGCTGCAGTATATATAAAGCAATGTGCAGGGTGTTGAGTGTCCAGAGACAAACATAAATGCTCTCCACATTCAAGAGCTCACTTTCCCTTGGAGGGCAAATAAAACAGAAGAGCAGCTGAGAGTATGGAAATAAGTGGTACAAAGATGACAGCCCAACCTGAAGATGATAAGCCAATGTAAACCTACTGAAGGGTTATGTTCAGTTATTCATGCCAAGGATTATCAACCCAAATTCAACATGCTGATTTGTTCCATTAATTTATTATTATATCTCTTATACTGAGAGACATAAGACATATAAGAGATACAAATGAAGAGAGAGAGAGATGTCATTATTCTTTGGTAAACCCTCAATACCTTAAAGATGTCATTTCTTCTTAAATTAATTTATAAATTGAATACAATTTCACATAAAATCCTAGCAGAGTTTTTTATAGAACTGAATAAACTAATTTAATAGAACTTAGGCAAATGTAAAATTCCCAGCGGAGAGTAGAGTTCTAAGAAGAACCAATTCAATTCACACTGATCAATCTTTCCTTAAATGGCTTTGTACATACTGACCTATAAATATTTTCCTACTCTAATGCCTTTAATACATCCTCCTTCTAATTTGATTGTGTCAAAATTTAAAATGTCTATCCATATAGTGATTAAAAGGCCATGAAGGCTATGTTAAATAGTTCAATGAAAATATTTCAGATTGTATATGAAGTCAGCACATTGTGCCCCATGATTACACCAATGTACACAATTATGATTTAATAAAAATAAAAATAAAATGTCTATCCAAAAAATGAAAAGACAAATTTCCCACTGGGATAAATGATTTACAGCACATAAAACTAACAAAGTATTAGTAGGCAGAATTTATATAAAGATCTTCCATGACTTCAAAACAAAAATGGAAAAAGAATCAGCAATAGCAAGTCACACAAAAAGAAATCCAAAAGCCAATAATGTAGATTAAAATAACACAGATTTACTACTACTACCCTCTACAATGTTTAGGACATAGTAACACTTATAAACTAGTGAAGCAATCATTTTGAAGCAACTTAACAATATCAAATAAATGTACACAACTAACTATCCCACAAACTCTGTTCCAAGGAAACTAAGGAGAAATTCTTGCACAGGTATATTCATCTCTTAGTAAAAGAATATTGTGTACAGCACTATTTATTATGCTGAAAAATTAGAAATATTTCTAAACGGTAAAAAATATGGATAAACGAATACAATAAATTATTCGAGGAAACATACACTATATAAAGAGAACAAATATAAAAATATATAGCAGAAAGTCACATATCAAAATCATGATAGCAGCATTTAGAGAGAAGGAAATAAGACAAAAATACGGTCTAAGTATGGTCTTACTATGGTCTTACACTTTATGGTCTAAGTATGGTCTCTACTTAATGTGTATGGCTTTCAGACCACAGTAAAATCAAACTATCTTAAGTTGAAAAATCATAACTCAAGGACCATTGTATATTTCATCATTCTCTGTACTTTTCTATTTTTTTAGCTTAAAAAGAGGAACATTAAGATACAGTATTCCAAATTATGCACATAAATTTCTCCAGTTAATGAAGTCCAGAAGAAAATAATTCAGTGAATTGCCTTCAACACTTTTCATAAACCCACAGGTCTAATCAAATACTGAAAAGGAAATTAGCATATAATTTGCTTTGTGACATTTTGAGGTTGTTTATACATTAATAGCTATATCTTGAGCATTCTGTGGCTTAATACTGAAATAACTATTAGATTTTTGGAGAAATTAATTCCATAAAAAGACAATACTATAGACAATAATTTATATCACGAATGTTATTTGCTGCTGAATTAAGTTTCTCCATCCAGAAACATGTAGTGGTAACAATCACATTCTTAAATATGCAAAGTATTTGGTTTTTAGTGCTTACTTTTACAATAACATTTTGAAACAAATAATTATTTTTAAATTATCCTATAAAAATATAAAGTAAAACAATTTTTATAATACAAATTAAATTTCCACACTAAAATACATTGATATGTGGAAATTAGCAAAAGTTTACTTTCTTTAATAAAAAAAAAAGAGAGAAGAAAGGTATTATTTTTCCCAGCAATCTTCAACCTCAAATTTTGTGAAAAACAGGAGGAAAATCGTGATTTCAGGAATTAGTGGTATCAGGTTCAAATATCTTTGCCAAACCAAAAAAAAAATATATATATATATATACATATATATACATACACACATATATATGTATATGTATATAAAATCTTGAGACATTCCTTTCACTCCATTAACATTTACTAAACACAAACTATGTGAGAGACAATGGGGAATGTACTAATCAATTGAAGAAATGTTCTAATAAACCACTTCTAATAAATTGTAGTCAATTTTTAGTATAATTGTTACTTCTCACAATTCACCAGTATCATGTACAGTACTCTGCTTAGGGGGCTTGCAACGTGCATTCTATCCTCACCTTCCTTTTCTACAGCAGCCTTGGATATATATTCATATACAGGAATAAATATAAGCACAGTCTACCACGGGTAAAACAACTAGTAAGCACTAACCACTACGGTACAGAACCTCTTCAGCGACCTTTGACTTAGGTACAAAAACTGCATAAAAGACAAATTAACTGCACGGTGGAAGAGGTCAGGGAAGGCTTCATAGGGCAACACCAGCAAAAGGCTCATCCTTTGAACAATTTCCCAAACAGAAAAAAGGGTTAGCTAAAAGTGTTTTAAGCCAAAGAAACATGGCACACAAGACACAGAGATGAGTCTATAAATGGTGTGTTCAGAGAATTGTAAGAATGCAGGGAGTGCCACCAGTCTCTAAAGGGCAAACAGGGAGTAACAGGACAGAAAGTTCAAGTACATCCTTAATAATACACATGCTTTATCTCACTTACTTCCTGACACTTATCCCCGTCTACCCTCTATAACATTAACAGTTATTTAATATCATACCATCATTACTAAACATGGAGCCATTTGAACACAGAGACTAATTCATGTTTGTGTCCTTTACATCACTTTACCACAGTTATTTCACTCAAGAAACATCTGGGCACTATGTGCAAAGAACTATAGTGGCACAAAGATAAATAAGACATAGCTGCTGTCCTTGGCTTAACCTCTCAGGCTTCAGTTCTTCCACATGAAAAACAAAAGGTGGAACTAATGATGGATGAACTCCCTTCCAGCACTGACATTCAGAGAGTCTAAAACTCAAAGCAAGAACACAGGTATTAGACAACAAAAATAAAGTGTGACTGATGGAGCAAAAAAAACACAAGAAGGAGAGAATTAAAGGGGCAGAAATAAAGACAGAGGCCAGAGAAGAGCAGGGGCAGCAACAAGAGAAAAAGAGAGACAGACAGAATGCGCGCCCCTAAGCAGCACACTGTGCATAAGACTGGTGAACCGTGAGGGTTAAGAGTTGCACTAAAAATTAACCAAGGGAGGTCAGTTCATGGGTACAAACATACAGTTACATAAAAAGACTAAGTTCTAGTGTTCAACAGCACAATTAACAACAGCAGTTAACAATAATTTATCACATATTTCAAAATAGCTAGACGATCTGAAATGTTCCCAATTCAAAGAAATGATGATAAATGTCTGAGGTAAAGGATATCCAAATATCCTGATTTGATTGTTATACAATGTATATATGCATTAAAATATCAAATATGCCCCATAAATATGTACAATTATATATCAATAAAAATTTTTCTAATTAACAAAAGAGTTCCTCTAAAAGCTGATTCTAAGAATTATTATAAATAGTTTATTAGGAGGGTTCTTCAATTTAATAATTGTTGGAAGAATGTGCCATCTAGTGGCTTAAAACTCCTTAAAGCCAAAGCAGGAAGTTTGAAATGAGAAACACTTCTATTACGCTGTCCAATGACCAACCACTATACATTGGAATACAATCAGCAAGAAAGAAAGAAGAAAAGAAAGAAAATAGCCTAGGTCCCCAAATTTTAAAATGCTTAAGACCACCCTTGGCACAGTAAGGGCTCACAAAATTTACCTATTACTTACTCCACAGCTAGAAACCATTCCTCTCTTAGAAAAAATGAAATATTCCCAATATTAATTCATTTTAGTATATAGCCTAAACATTATTTACTAAAAAAATCCAACCAGTTCAATATTTTAAATTGTGTATCTTCATTTAGTTAAGAGCTTATAAGAAAACATACTGTAGAACCTCCATAGCTGACCATCTCCCTACACTGCCCACCTCAAGTTGCCCTAATTTTCAGAGACTAGACATGTACCACACGTACACGCCAATACAACTGGCCTGGTTCCTTATGTCAACCACCTCTGTATGGTGACCAGTTTAATACAGTCCTAGGGTGGTCCACTCTGGTATAGTTATGACCCTATACATCAGCAATCCTCAAACATAAAGTAGGCATCCGAATCACCTGGAGGACCTGTACACACAGACTGCTGGGCCACTCCTCCAGAGCAGCTGAACTCAGTGGGTCTAAGTGGAGTCCAAGAATTTGCATTCCTAACCATTTCCCCAGTGATTCTGAGGCTGCTGGTCCAGAGACCATGCTTTGAGAATCACAGCTTTACATTATGTTTGAAACTATTACTCAGCTCTGTTCACTGGCACAGTTCACTTTAAGTCGAATTATACTACTTACCATGTGCTTAAGAATGATCACAGAAAAATGATTATATTGAATGATTATTAAAGATAAAACATGGGAAATTTTCCTACACTTCTTTATTCAATAATGAAATCATTCTCCTAGCAATTTGATAACTGGGCATTTTATTTAAAATTGAATGATATCTAGCTATAAATTCCTTAAAATATAATTTGTAAGTTAGCACTAAGAAGTAGGGGGAAATCTATAAAGCTCCAACACTCTTTACTTTGTACCACCCAAGCAGAACTAGACTCACATTTAGACCAAATATTAAATGGCATAGCATAGAAGTCAGCAACCATTTTCCATAAGGATCAGACTATCAATATGTTAGGTTTTGTGGGTTAATCTCTTACAACTATTCGTTCATGTCATAGCATGAAAAAAAAAACATAAATAATGTGTTTAAAAAAACAGAACTGTGCCTATGTTCTTAGAAAACTTTTATTTGTAGACACAAATTTTAATTTCATATAATGTTTATACATTATAAAATATTCTTTCTTCTCTTGAGTGTTTTTGCAATCACTTAAGAAATGTAAAATCTATGCTTGGTAACAGGCCAGAATTGGCCCGCAGGCCATAGTTTGCCAAACTCTAGTACAAAGAAAAGCTGACTAGG
Organism: Arctocebus calabarensis; assembly: GCA_963573935.1. Taxonomy (NCBI): domain Eukaryota; kingdom Metazoa; phylum Chordata; class Mammalia; order Primates; family Lorisidae; genus Arctocebus; species Arctocebus calabarensis. The sequence goes on along the minus strand of CAUYON010005522.1, from coordinate 11,320 downwards.
CATGGGAATCAAAGACATGAGTTTGCCACTTTTTTAGGAAAAGTTTTTTAAGTCTCTTGTAGCTTAGGTTTCTCCATATACACAACAGAAATTATAACACTATCTCATACAACTGTGGTGACTTAGGAATCAGTAAGAGTAAGGATCTGATGATCAGTAAACCCTCAATAAAGTTAAGATTTCCCTCTTATAATCTTAACTTCAATTGAACTCAATTTCAATTTAAAGAGTATCTAAAAGGTACAGGGTTAATATGCTAGCAGTACAGGACCTACTGTATAGGATATCAGGTTTTCCCCACCCTCATGGAATTTATAAGTTTCTGGGTTAATGACACTGTCATTCCACCTAAGAAAAGTCTGGAAAGAAAATGTTTTAGGCCTTCCATCTATATAGCTATGCTACCTAAACTCTTAAATTTCAATTCTTCTAAAGTCAGGCTTTCATTCATTTACTCCAAAATATCTACTGAGCACCAATTTGTGTCAGGCAGTATTTGAGTACTGAAAATAACACAAACAAAGTTCCTGCCTCCATAGAATTTACATCCCAGTACATCAGAATTGCTTTTTCCCTTTTTAAAATATGCTATTACAAAGCCAAGTAAGTGGATTTATCAATATAACCAAAATTGACCAGCAAGTACTCCATGCAAGACACTGTGCTGTGCACTGAGGGTACAGTACTAAGATAGGGAACTTGCACTCAAGAGAGGCCACAGTCCAGCAGTTACTAACTACTAAATAAAATAATGTACTCACTCTTACCAACATAAAGATGGAGTCTAAAGGGTCACCCAACCACACATCATATAGCAGACAGATGGAAGACAAACAAAAACAAAAAATCAAGGGCATCCGAAGCAAAGGGGGAAAAAAGTAAGATGCACAAAGCTTCAAAAAACAAAGACATTTTAAGATCATTAAGAGGAAATTTTTTAGAAAAGACAATTTGAAGAATACAAGAATTCATACATGCCTAGTTACCTAGAGCAGGGGTCAGCTATCTCTAGCCCCCCAAACCAAATTTGGTCCACTGTCTATTCTTATAAATCAAGCTTTATTGAAACTCAGCTATACTCAGGCATTGTATATTGTCTATGGCTGTTTTCACACGATAATGGAACAGTTGAGTAGTTGTAACAGACGCCATATGGCCTGCAAAGCCTAAAATTTTACCATCTGCCCCTTGACAGAAAATGTATGCCAACTATTGGTGTAGTACAAATAAAACATGAGGGTTTGTGACAGGAGACTAAAGAGGTTAAAGGCCAAACTACAAAGAACCTTAAGTACATATGTAAAGCATCTCAGGAATGAAGAAACAAATTTCACATTACTCACTAATAACTGGGAGCTAAACGATGGGCATACATAGGCGCGAAGAGATGAGAAGGACACTGGAAACCAAAAACCAGGGAGGTAGGGTGGGGATGAGGAACCAAAACTTACCTACCAGGTGCAATGAACACTGGGCACAGTAAAAGCCCTGACTTAAGCATTCCACAAGATAACCAGGAAACAAAAACATTTGTACCCGCTCTAAATTATGAATTTTTAAAAAGAGAAAATAAATCAATAAACAAATAAATATTATTCTAAGGAATTGTATTCTCTGTCCCAAACGCTAAAGGGAATTAAAAAGAATTTTTAAGTATAGAAGCAGATGATCAGACTTGCATTTTATGATCTATATTCCTTTCTAGCAACAAAACTGAAAATAAATTAGAAGAGGATAAAACTAGAAGCAAGTAATACACTTGATAAGTCAATTGGATAAGAAGTGTCACGTGCCTACACTATATGGAAGGTACTGGAAATGAGGAAGGGGCAATTGAGGCAGATTAAGAAAGAACAAGCAGCAAGGCTTAAAGATCATAATGAGATGAGAGTTATCTAAAGTGAATACGAGGTTTTGGACTGGTAAAAATATTATACATCAACGATGTAAGAATACATAGGAAGAAACAGGTTTGAAGGAAGGGAAAATGCTTTATGCAATTAGAATATAATGAGTATAGGTACTTGTGAGCTAGCCAAGAAAAGATGTTAGGTAGGCAGGCATATAAATAGCGTAATGGTCCAGGAATGACTCCAGGGATACAAATTTAAAAGTACCACATATGCATTTAAGTGGTTAAAAATCCTAATTTGGGTAAGGCTGTCTATAAGAATATATAGGTAAGAAAAAAAAATATGGCTAAAGGAGTTCACTAAAACACTACTACAATTAATAACCAAGTTCAGCAAGTCTATGGGATATAAGAACAATAGACAGTTGGCCCTTGAACAACATGGGGCCTGAGGGACCCCCTTCCCATGAGGTCAAAATCCATATATAAATTTTGACTCCATGAAAACTTAGCTACTAACAGCCCACTGTCGAATGGAAACGTTACTGGTAACATAGTTGATTAGCATGTATCTTGTATACACGTACTTATGTACTGTATTCTTACCACAAAGTAAACTCAAGAAAATAAGAAAATCATAAAGGAAAGAAAATACATTTACAGTACTATACTATATTCATTCATACCATTGGTTATAAGGTAAATCATCTGAAAAGCAGACCACAACTGCAGACCTCAATTTCTGGTACATGTCGAGCAATCCAACTTTTTCTTATAACATCCTAACTTTTCTCTGCTTCTTGGGAATATTTCCAGCATCACCAGTGACACTTCCATAAGGGTCTATGATGTTATTCAATGTTCACAGTATTGCATTAAATATGATAAAACATATGCAAGAACCTCTACAGATCACTTTCTACTGTGATCAGCAATTTACTGGAGAGAAGAGCTGCTCAGCTGCTGATGCAGAGATGATTAGCATCAGGAGCAAATACTTGCAATGTTTGTATTGTTACTATTGAGTTCATCCCAACAGTAACAAAGATGGCTGCAAAATTATTACAGTAGTACAATATGTACTATGGTTAACTTCATGCAGTTATTGAATATTGCATCTTTACCTTTGTTTATACTTCTCTCGACTATGACTAGCACCATATGTACAATCTATAAGTATATGCATAAATTTTGATAAATTTCAATTTTTTATAATATATGAATATTTGTGTATATTTTATGGCAGTAAATGATAAAATAGAGTCCACACTTTTTAATGCATTCATGTCATACCTTTTTCTTAATTTTTTTCAATATTTCTAGGATATGTGATTCGCCCACAAGTTTTTCAAATCGTTGCAAATCTCCAAATAACTAATATATACGTAGACATATATACATATATTATTTTTAATCCTCATGTAAGTGAAGCCACACAGTTCAAACCTGTGTTGTTCAAGGGTCAATTAGCTGTTCAGTTAACCCTCCATAACCATGGATTCCACCCGAGGATGAAAAATATTCATGAAAAAAGTGGGTAGCTGCATCCGTACTGAACATACAGACATTTTTCTTGTCATTATTTCATAAAAAATAAAGTATAACAACTACTTAGCTAGCATTCACACTGTATTAGGTATTATAAACAATCTAAAGATGATTTACGTTTAGATGATTTACGTTTACAGGAGGCTATGCATAGGTTACAGGCAAATACTATGCCATTTCAAATCAGGAACTTGAACATCTATGGATTTTGGTATACTTCCCACAGGTATCAAGCAGTGACTGTACACAAATCATTTGTGTGTCTGTATATTAGTAGTGAACATCCCAAAAAAAGTATAAGTAAGGTGGAAAATATATCCCAAACTTCAGACATTGGCATACAAATCTATCATTTATACCATCTTTTTATTCATTCATTTACTTAAAAGTCAACACAAAAAGTAAAAAATTTAGCTTTATCATAACCACTACTATCAGTAACATCATGGACTTTTTCCCCACAAATTAAAGTTAAATAAGAAAGATGTGTGCATATCACATCTAAAGCCATCCTTCCCCCACATACCCACTACATATAGGAGAGACAGGGTGAGTAAAACAGAAAATAACTGCAAAATGGAGTGATTTCTTGGCTGCCAAGATGATGGTGAGGATTCCTAACTATAATATGGGTGTAAGACACCTCACACAGGTTTTGCAAAGGCAAATGTGCTTGAATAAATATGATGATATAGATTGCCTGTCCCAGGCCACACTGGGTGGTGGGTGCTAGATGGGCTTCACATTTGTGGAGTTTAAAAACTACACACACACACATACACATGCATTCTTTAGCTGTTAATACATATAAATAATAAGCACATATGTCAATTAGGAGTTCCTGATAAGCAGAATTTCAATATAAAAGTTCTACTAGCAAGGCTTTCCTTCTAGTCATGGAAAATCCAGCTACTGTGGCTAATATAGATATAACTCCCTTTTTCTCTGTGTGCTTATTAAACAAACTTTTGGACTTCCCACGTAAGTCTGTCAAGATGAGTATCCTAGTTCACCTGAGTTGGCAGTTTTGAAAATAAAATATTAAATTGGCTTGATAAATTTTTTTTTCATTGATTTATTGAGGTTGGTTAGCCACTAAATGTGATATACTCTGTGCAAGCCGACAAATTCCATGTTCTGGGTTACTGAAGCCAGAACAGGAACTAGGGTAATCTTGCTTAGGAAATGCTATGTTGTGGAAAACTCTTTCTGGCATCAAATCTTGATGGCATGAACCTGTGTTTTGCTCGTGTTGCTATCCCTATCCCCACCAGCGCCTTAGCAATCTGAGTGACACATAGTAGGCTTTCAAGAAATGTTTATAAAGATAGAATAAACACATAACTGCACAGATATTCACCCCACAAAGACAAGAGAAGAAAGATACCCAGCTCTGCTACTTCTATACCTGTGTCACCCACCAAAGTCAGCTCCTTACAACCTGGCCTCACAGTATCGCTCACCCCAGTATTCTGGACAGCCACAAGCAAAGGAAGGAAATGGCAGCTAAAATGATGTATATTATTATCCCTCATTAGGGCAACTTCAAAAGCAGAGAACATATCCTATTCATAATCCAATTGATTCCATTACCTCTACCAGAGCCTTAGTATAAGGGTTCTTAATTACGAGGAAAGGATCCAAATCACCTGTAGTGGTTTTTAACAAAACAGATGCTAGGACCCCATCCCAAACCCACCTGATTAAGCCTTTGAGGAGTAGGACGAGGTATTTTTTTTTTTATTTTTTTAGTTCTCAATAGGTAATTTTGTGACTCTTGTTAAGAGCCAAAAGCCTAGCAAAGAGAATGTCAGTAAAAGTACTAATGAATAAATTAATTTAGATTTCTTGGCTGCCCTAGCCAGTGTCAACCCACAGCTGATGCCAATAATAATCATGTGAAGACTTAATTCCTTCTCAGTCCTTAGGGTGGATGTAATCAACTCCACTGCAAAAGCACAGTATATTTAGCATCCACCTATGTGGTCCATTCCACATCTACCTTGTATCTTGAATTAGGAGACTGCCCAGGTTCTGAAGCCAAATTTCCACTTTCTGTTCTAATAATAGCAATTTTTTGTGTTGTTTTGTGATAAGATGTCACTATATTGCCAAGGCTGGAGTGCAGTGACCCGATCACATCTCACTGCAACCTCCAACTCCTGGGCTCATGTGATTCTCCTGCCTTAGACAATCGAGGAAAGAGGACTACAGGTGCATGCCATCACACCTTACTAATTTTTCTATTTTTTTGTAGAGATAAGGTCTCATGTTGCCTAGGCTGGTCTCAAACTCCTGGCTCAAAGTGATCCTCCAGCCTCAGCCTCCCTAAAAGTGCTGACATTACAGGCTATGAGGCACCATGCCCAGCCCAATAACAACACTTTAATTTTTGAAGTCTTCCTTACACTGAATCTCCTAGAAAAGTTAAGACTTGTCTCTCGACCCTAGCCTTCTTTCTATTAAAGCCTACCCCTGCTGCCAAACTTTCCACCACAATTTTCCTTTGTTAAATGCTTCTCAGTAGGCTATACTGGACCTCCTTAGTGTTTGAGAAGCTTGCCAAAACACCACCTACAGTTTGTGCCCACTGAAGTGCCAGAAAAGTGTGGTTCAGAAAAAGTAAATAACTCACCTTGAGGTTATACCACTAACAAGGAATACAGGGAAGAACAGAATTCAGGACTCCTGTCTCCTAACCCAATACACATGTTAATACATAATATTTTTAATATTCTATTTGTACTATTTCTATGAAATAAGCTAAAGATATCTCAATAGTCTTCTTTCAACTCTCTACTCTCTCAAGAGTGATACACAACTGGCTAGCATCATTTTTAACATGAGAAGAAATTCAATCTGGCCAACTTTTCTTTTTTTTTGGACACAGAGTCTTGCTCTGTCTCAAAGGGTAGAGTGCTGGGGCATCATAGCTCACAGCAACCTCAAACTCTTGGACTTGAGTAACCCTCTTGCCTCAACCTCCCAAGTAGCTGGGACTACAGGCACCTGCCACTATACTTAGACTTTTTTCCTATAAATTAAAGTTAAATAAGAAAGATTTGTACATATCGCGTCTAAAGCCATCCTTCCTGCACATACTCACCACATATAGGAGAGACAGGGTAAGTAAAACAAAAAAATGGAGTGATTTCCTGGCTGCCAAGATGATGGGTTTCTAAAAATAAAAAAAACCACCATCCTCTTAGAAAACAGTTTTTCTATATTTAGTAGAGACGAGGGTCTCACTCTTGTTCAGGCTGGTCTCAAACTCCTCAGCTCAAGCAATCCACTTTCCTCAATCTCTAGGAGTGCAAGGATTATAGGTATGACCCACCGTGCCTGGCCTGGCCAACTTCTTGAAACTATATTTCCATAAATCTTTGCAGAGGGGTTCTGGAAGAGTTCTTATAGCCAAGGGGAAAAGTATAAGTGCTAAATATTGTGCTTAAGATTAATGAAATTCACTGACATACAGTTACCACATCAAGTTAAACAACAACCAAACACTCAAAGAGAAAGTGAAGAAAGAGACTGATTGATTCACCAGCTGAACAGATTTAAAACTTCATAAAAATTTCAAAGGCCTACTTATGTGTCACTGTAACACAATGAGGACTAACCCTTCTAACAAAGAATCCCCCAAATGAGGAGTGACAGATAAGGCCAAAGTCAATTTCCATATTATTTAATTTCTATCAATGATAGGTAAAGGGACCATTTCCATATTATTTAATTTCTATAAATGATAGGCAAAAGGGCCAATAAAGTTGCCAAAAACTTACATCACAATACTACAAATTAATAAAACTGTTTTCTACTTAACAGGACCAAGATGCTTCTGAGGCAGACATTCTCCTACCCACAGCACATTCTCAATTAGCCAGCCAACCAACCTACAGAGGACAATACAGACAGACAATAAGATGGGACCACGACTCTCCACTTCCCTGCCTCCCCAGAACAAATGCCCGTGAAACCAAAAAGGAGTCTGTGAAGCTCAGCAATTTCCTTAACGCACATCTACCAAGACAATGCAGCTCCCTCTATAGAAAATGGAATCTCTTTACTCCTCTTCAAAAAAATCAACCGACTGGCTGGGCGCCTGTGGCTCAGCGGGCTAAGGCGCCAGCCACATACACCTAAGCTGGCAGGTTCGAATCCAGCCCAGGCCCGCCAAACAATAATGACAGCTGCAATCAAAAAAATGGCCGGGCGTTGTGGCGGGCACCTATAGTTCCAGCTACTTGGGAGGAGGAGGCAGGAACTCGCTTGAGCCCAAGAATTGGAGGTTGCTGTGAGCTGTGATGCCACAGCACTCTATCCAGGGTGACAGTTTGAGGCTCTATCTCAAAAAAAAAAAAAAAAGATAACAAATGCAATCAGTGTAACCTGGTTTCTTGTATCCTCAACAAATCCCCCCCGCAAAAAAAAACACCGGGCTCAAAGAAAGAACTTTCTCATGCTGAGATGCAAGAAATTGAAAGGTAACATGTGGAGAAACCTACTAAATGCAGAACACAAATGTTTTCACACAGTAAATGAGAAAATCTCATGAACATTATGTCAAACAGGGGGATGAAAATATTTCAGATTGTATATGAAGCCCAGACACTGTACCCCATGATTGAACTAATGTACACAGCTATGATTCAATTTAAAAAAAAAAAAAAAAAGGTAACATGAAAAACTCCTTAAGAAAAGGTCAACTCAATTTACTGACATTCAATTCATACTTTGCAGATACGATGCTGCACATCACTGTGGTGGGAAATAATCAGTAAACACCATGACTAAAGTAACTATTCATTCCTTTTCCAGAAGAAGCAATCCTTGGCAAAAATTATCAATCTAGTTAGAATTTATGAAAATTTCCTAGTACAACTGATACCTCACTGCTCCTCCAGCTCTCAATAGTGTATCTTTTCAGATACTAAGGTCCTGAATCTCACCAAATACACAGGATTTGAAGAACCAGAGAAAAAGGCAATTTTATGGCAACATAATGGCTATGAAAGACTACTGATTAGCTTTCAAAAAGATTTCATTAAGTCTAGATGGAACGTATACCTCACAGGAAATCAAGATTTACCTATGCTCTTGTGTTAACCTTCAAAGTAGTGTAATTCTCAAAACTATCTTCTCCACAAGATAAAATTTGGTCTTATGGGACCAACTCCTATTTCCCTAGTCAAGGGTGATGACTTAGGAGACTGTGGGCCTCTGCACACTCTATGGCTAACCTTCTCAGGCTCTTTCTTTCTTTCTTTTTTTTTTTTTTTTTAAGACAGAGTCTCACTATGTCGCCCTTGGTAGAGTGCTGTAGTGTCACAACTCACAGCAACTTCAAACTCTTAGGCTTAAGCGATTCTCTTGCCTCAGCCTCCCAAGTAGCTGGGACTACAGGTGCTGGCCACAATACCCGGCTATTTTTTTGTTGGAATGTTGTTTAGCTGACCCGAGCTGGGTTCAAACCCGTCAGCCTCAGTGCACGTGGTTGGTGCCGTAACCACTGAGCTACAGGTGCCAAGCCCCAGACTCTTTCGTTCTTTTCTGTGCCAGTGAAGTTAGCTTCTAGTCACCTGGAAGCTCATTCACACAACCATTTTTTATTCCCCACTCAGTGCTAGGTATTCACTTGGAATACCACCTTAATTCCAAGAGTGTAAAAGACTTGTGTATTTAAAATGTTTAAGGTTTTGTTCAGGGGAATAGAGAAGCCCAATTGAGATGACCAATTATAAACTATGCTTTATAAAGCATTGCCCTTTACCCCTTCAGCACACCATTATTTAAAGGTATTCCCCACCTCCCTGAAAACAGCTCTGTAAGACTATACTTAATGCCATCTCCTGAGCCTTAAATAGTCCCTATGGTGCTAGCTTAAGTAAATACAGTTACCTAACCACTCTTCAGCAAGTTTACTCCTAAGTGACCATAACTTACTTTAAGCCAAACTGAAACCCTAACTTATCACTCTCTGTAAATGCTTCCTCAAGTTCTTTCTGTAGAACCATTGATCTAAAACAGAATTGGCTTAAAAAAAAAAAAAAATTAATAATCCAAATGCTTTAATTATTCTTTTGCATAAACATGACATTCATTATTAATCACGCATGGTATTAAATACTTCTCCAAAAATGGGTTGTCTTTCTTAACATGAAGACAAAAGTGTTCAAATAAAAGCCCATTTAAAGGGCTTTTATTTTTCCTCTCTGATTCATTTTTTACACATTACAGCTTCACCAAAGTATGATCTACATCCACAAAACTCAGACATGAGGGATCTTGTTGGGTAATAGATATAAAAATGATTATAGCACTGGTTGCACAACTTTATATTAAAAATTAACAAACTAAGCATGTAAAATCAGTCTTCAAGGAATTTCAGCATGGGTGACTTCTCAAAAGAACAGCTTCTCCCAAGAAAGTAAGCATGTCCTCTGCATCCTGACGTTATTAATACATAAATTAGGGTCTAGACGTAGCTACCTTCAAACAACTTGAAGTACTCGGTGTATTTATCAAGGAACTGTTAAAGAGTCAAAGCCAAATAGGTCAAATTGTGCCTACAGAAATTTCCAAGAAAATGAAGAACAAAATCTTTAAAAACTATATACTACTAAAACCAATAAACGCCATTTTAAAAATCTATACTTAAAGTCTTCCATTTGAACTTAATTCATATTAAGTGTTATTTGTGAATATATGACTCCTTAAAAAGACTGTAAACTCCTAAGGGCCAGGAACTACATGTGAACCTCCACCAGGAAGCAAAGAACCCACCATGTCCTGAAAGTTTACCATCTGCTCCTCTAAGAACACAGAGGAAGTACGAGATTCTTCTCAGTCAGAATCAGGGAAAACTCCAAAACAAATGGAGCAAAGAGAACAATAAGATCAGAAAAGAGAAGGCAATGAGGTTTGTGGGGGAGGGGGTGGCAATTTAGAAAGGGAAGCAGGACTTAAATATGAGACAGTCTGAGTGTTTAAGGAGGACAAAATACAAACATCAGACTGTGAGTTAAAAAAAAGAAAATGGTCAAAATCAGCATATCCATAGAGCCTATCCCAAAAGCTTCTCAATTTTTGTTTCATATTACTGAATTTACTGTATCTCAATTTCTCTTCTTGAACAATGCTTGCATTATCAGGCAAAATGATGAATTACATAAAACCCTGACTTTACATATTACCAATTTATCTCATATCCAGTCTGGCTGATTTACTTCACATTTATAAAAACCTTTCTGGATGATAAATATCACATGTTCATATTAATAGAGTAACCAAAAATAAATAAAAATATGATAAATATTTCAGCTTCATTAAAAAAAAAAAAAGGCCACATAATGGAAAACATACACCACCTAGCAAAAAATTGGTCATGCATAACAGGGTGGTTACACATACTCCCTGCTTTACAATTTTCATTCAGAAATACTAAATGCAGTCATCCATCTCCAAGCTGACTGCTACCAAGAGTTGTACATTATTGTGGAATAAGAACAAGAGGCCCTCTATGTTTGGTTTATAATATAGTTAAGTTTCAGGGCAGCACCTGTGGCTCATCGAGTAGGGCGCCGGCCCCATATACTGAGGGTGGCGGGTTCAAACCCAGCCCCGGCCAAACTCCAACAAAAAAATAGCCAGGCATTGTGGCAGGCACCTGTGGTCCCTGCTGCTCGGGAAGCTGAGGCAAGAGAATCACCTAAGCCCAGGAGTTGGATGTTGCTGTGAGCTGTGTGACACCATGGCACTCTACCAAGGGCGATAGAGTGAGACTCTGTCTCTAAAAAATATATAAAGAAAAAAAATATATATATATATAAATAAAAGGGGAGGGGAGAGTGTTAAAAATACACCTGAAGAAAAATCCATATGTAAACATCCATGGAAAGGAGCCAAGTCGGGCCTACG
>CAUYON010005516.1:0-56552 GCA_963573935.1 Arctocebus calabarensis | reverse complement strand
TTTTTTTTTTTTGAGACAGAGCCTCAAGCTGTCACCCTGGATAGAGTGCTGTGGCATTCACAGCTCACAGCAACCTCCAATTCCTGGGCTCAAGCAAGTCTCTTGCCTCCGCCTCCCAAGTAGCTGGGACTACAGGCACCCACCACAATGCCCGGCCATTTTTTGGTTGCAGCCAATATTGTTGTTTGGCGGGCCCGGGCTGGATTCGAACCCGCCAGCTCAGGTGTACGCGGCTGGCGCCTTAGCCCGCTGAGCCACAGGCGCCGAGCCCCTTTCTCTCTCTTTTTAACTGCCTTTACAAATTTTTTTTTTTTTTTTTGAGACAGAGCCTCAAGCTGTCACCCTGGATAGAGTGCTGTGGCATCACAACTCACAGCAACCTCCAATCCTGGGCTCAAGCGAGTCTCCACCTCCCAAGCAGCTGGGACTACAGGTGCCAGCCAGAATGCCTGGTCATTTTTTTGTTTGTTTGTTTGGTTGCAGCCATCATTGTTGTTTGTCAGGCCCGGGCTGGATTCGAACCCGCCAACTCAGGAGTACGTGGATGGCACCTTAGCCCGTTGAGCCACAGGCGCCGAGCCTTTACAAATAATTTTATTCCCTCAGCTACAATATATTTCTGCTACAATCATATAAGCAATTAAAGTGGACTAATTTGTATTTGGGCAGAAAATGAAAGATAACTCAAGCCGGGAGACATGGACAGTTCACCTCATCAAAGACTTTGGAAACAACGTGCTTGTCCAGAATGGGGATGTAGGTCGAGGCATGGGGGACTGAAGCCACTGACAAGGCATCCATGATGGTCAGTTTCTTGGCAACCAAGCCATAGGTGTTGAGCCAGTTTTCTGAAGACATATCTGAAATACTAAGAACACAAGACAGTCATGTTTTAAAACTTACAACTTGGTGGGTAGCAGAAAAAACTGTTCTCAAAAAATTCAAGCACTCACTCATCATAAACTTGGCTTCCTTCTTGAGTAAGTTTTTCTGAGGATTTGTCATTGAGACACTCATCTGTTAGCAGGATGCCTACTTCTGTGGAAGGGAAAATAGCAGTTACATATTTTCCTCATATATGGTGTTTATAGCAAAATGCAAAAGGATCACAGTTGTCTCAGCTCCGCTATGACTGAGGGCTCATAAATGGATGATATTTCAGAGAACCTATCTCAATCTGTCAGAGTGGGTTCCCAGGCAAAATTTCTTTGCAATTCACATTAACGGCCAATACTTCGGTAAATATAGCACTACCATTGTTTTGCTTATCTACATCATCCAACATTCATTTGAGATCTCTATTGAAGAATGAGATATACTCATCCTCTCACTCTCCAGAAAACTCACCTCTACAATTTAGTTATTTGTTTTTTAAGAAACAGGCCTCTACTATGTTGCCTAGGCTACTCTCAAATTCCTAACCTCAAGAGATCCTCCTACTTTAGACTCCCAAAGTGCTGGGATTACAGGTATGAGCCATCACACAGCCTAAAATGTTCAATGAGAACACTATCAACTTATGATTATTCAATGTTGACCTGTTGGACACCCCAAATTATGCAGTAGAGCCTTGATCAACATTTTAGTTTCGGATAGTCACTATTGTGGTGCTTTAACGCTAGGTAGAAAACCAAACATCTTGTTAGATTGTGTTCAGTTGTAAGTTCGAATTTTCTAATTCATATTCTAGGGTTTAAATTTACATCTTTATATAACCTTGAATTTATAAATGATTAGGAATGTTACCTTTTTGAATGAGTAGTGTCAAGAAGGGGTATGTGAGTTAGTGAAATAACTAAGACATCATGTTCTAATCATCATTCGATAAGCCCTTTAGAGACCGTGCCTATAGCATTTTCCTATAGAAATGTGATAGGATAATTGAAACTGGGAAAAAATATCACACAGATCAGCATTAATGAAACAGTTGAGGTGGCGCCTGTGGCTCAGGGAGTAGGGTGCTGGCCCCATATGCTGGAGGTGACGGGTTCAAACCCAGCCCTGGCCAAAAACTGCAAAAGAAAAAAAAGAAAAGAGAGTTTGATTACATGATGACTGAGTAATGACAGGTGTACATTTGTCACTCAGGTGCTTCCTACCAGAGGTACATTTGTCACTTCTGGTACAAGGGAACTGTGAATATGTGAAATTTATCAACTATTTGAAATATAGGGAAATATAGGGAAAAAACTTTTAAGAATTTATTATTTAAAAAATAATATGTCTATCAATAATAATGAAAATAGAGTAGAAAAATCATATTTAGCTCCCAAAAGGCTGACAATTTAGGCCAAAGAGGGGTTCATTTGGATGGAATGCCATGAATGAAGGGAATGCCATGAATGAAGGGAACCAACTATCAAGTATTAATGTTTCAAATTCAAACCATGGAGTTGCAGCAAGAATTACCACTAGCGCCATCATTACTTATATGATCCACGTGTACATTAAACACTCAAACACTATAAGTACAAGTCTAGCCCTAAGAAAATCCAGTTCCTAAATCAGGTACACTCGACTTATAAGAGATTCTTTTAAATAGGACATCATCTGGGCCCAGGTAAAATATGATTTGTTTTCGCCAATGTATCTATACCCTTAGGAGTCCATTGGGTGAAAGGAGGTGAGCTGGGCTTCCTGGGACAGAGACCCACTCTGGCTTGCCTGTGTCACTTGGAGCAGTGTTCCAGCTGCCATCCTTCTTTTCACTGCATGTTAAGCTCTTGAGGATGGACATCTGGCTTCTGAGCAAGCTGGTTTTAGTTGATTCTGTAGGTGTCATGGGAAAAGGAGTAAAAAGAACTTTAGATAGGAGATACTTCATTAGATACAATTTTTCCCAACCCTCAGAGCATAATCCTGCCACAAACTGAAGGCTGCCATAGCAGCTCTCCCCCTTTATCTGAATTCAAACTGCACGTCTTTTGGAGAGAAATCTGCTTCCAAGCTCATTCAGGTTGTTGGCAGAATTCAGTTCCTTGCAGCTGTAGGACTGAGGTCCCTATTTCCTTGATGGTTGTAGCCCATGGCCCTCTCTCAGCTCCTTAAGGCACCCACATTTCTTTTCATGTGACTCCCCCATCTTCAAGCCAGCAATGGTGTACTGAATTCCTCTCATGGTTCAAATCTCTTTTTCTCTTCTAACTGGATAAAGCTCCTACTTATAAGGGCTTATGTGATTACAATGGGCCCACCTAGCCTACCTTGTCTTTAAGGTTAATATAACATGGTTATGAGAGTGATGTCTCAACATATTCAAAGGTTGCAGGATTTAGGTCAACACATCTTTGGTAAGCCATATTAGAAATTCTATACGCCACAGTTGTTGCCCAGAACTTTGTCTACCTTATTTTCTACCTTGTGTTGCATCCCTTCTCCTAGCAAGTGATACTTATCAAATACTGATCTTTATTCTCTAGAGGACAATGAGGCTGTGCCAAGTCAACTTGGTTACTTTTCATATTGGACAATATAAACCACACTAATTGTAAATGTATTCTGTACTTCACAATTTAGCAGCACAAGTACCTAGGCTTTATGTCAGCATTCGTGAATGAAACATGTTCAAATATTCATTGAGAGGGAACTTACCCTCTCCTATAAGAAATTAGATAGTTAAAGATTGGCTAAGTATCTGCAAATTATCTATCTTTTACATAGAAAAGTAGTATTAGTGGTCTCCATGCATGGAGGTGAGAGTGTGCTTTTGTGGCTCACAAAAAGGTGAGCCCTGTCTTGGTTGCCTCTGTAACCAGGAGTTGAGAAAGATACACTTTCTTTGGGACTATGTTCATGAGAAAAAGAGATAAATGACCCATATAGAAGAGCTAAGCTTCTGCCATTGACCACACAGGCGGGCTACCTTGACCAAAATTTTTAGATGAAAACAACCAGATTTGGTGTGTGCCATATGAAACTGAAATTTAGCTTCCAAAGTCCCCAAACACAAAAACTATTCTATTCTCAAATGCTATAAATATTGAATGAAAACATGTTTGTTTGGCAATGGATCCAAGTATTTAACTCCTCCCTCGCCTCTGTATTACTGATCATTCATCACATTTCATAGTTTTTTTTACATCAAAAATGAAAAGTCTTGGTGAAAACTGTGAAATAAATTGAGTGTAAGGTGAAATAAAAGTTCAGCATTATTACTTTCAATACTAAGGACCCCAAATCTAAATGAAATGGTAGAAGTGACAATAGGCCATTAAAATAGTTAGAACAAGTAGTGACTCTCACAAGACTCAGGTTCACTGGGGTAGGTAGGCAGGTCTGGCCGAAGGGACACCACCAAGTGGCCAGTGTGAGAAGCCTGTTTGTCCCCATGGGTCCAATACGCTGCTCCTTGTTCAGAGATACCGGGAGAAAGCAGAAGCGAGAGGAACAAGCTTCCGAAGTCGCTATTCCAGGAAGTCTCTTGGTCCCTGAAATTTAAAGGTTATCCTCTCCCGTCCAGAGACCCAGAAACAGCAGTGGGAGAGGTTGCCACAACGACTCCACGCCTGCCAAGACACTTAAGATCCTGGCCTGACGAGACCCTTTCCAGCACAGGTAGTACCAGCAACGACCAGTAGGAGTCCCAAGTAACCCACAAAAACAAGCACCAAAATAATTGCCATTGGAACTACAGCCCACAATAGCAGGTCAAGGCCTACATGCTAAATTTAAACAGAGTGACTACTTCCTAAAAAAAGATTTAAAGAGGCTACAGAGACCCTAACATCATAAACAAAATGTTCAGGACACTGAATAAAAAGCACCCATCACGTCAAGGACCAAGAAAATTACATCTTTAATGAGAAAAACATAAATGGTGCCAACACCAAGATGTATGAGAAGTTGAAGTTACCTGACAAGGATTTTAAAGCTAAGCATAAAAATGCTTCAACAATTAACTACAAATTCTCTTGAAACAACTGAACAAATGGAAAATAAAACTTATAAAACCTAGGAGATATCACTAAAGATCTTGCAGCCATTAAAAAAGTAATAAAGAAATATAATGTACACAGCTATGATTTAATAAAAAAAAGTAATAAAGAAATACAACAAGCAATTTTGTCCTCATAAATTTGATAAATTAAGAAAGAATGAACATATTAATTCCTTAGACACTACAAACTGCTAAAACTCAACCAAGATGAAATGGATGATATGAACTGCCTTAAAACCATTGTTCAGCCACTGTAAAAATTGGATTATTAATAATTATGAAAATATCCCCTGAAAAAGAAATCTCCAGTCCCAAATGGGTTCATGATAATTTTACCGAACATTCAAAGAAGAATTAGATTCATTTCTTCTAGGAATAGAGGACAATTTCCCAACTCATTTGATGAGGACAATATCAGTTTGGTACCAAAGCTGGACAAAGATGATATTAAAAAAGAACAAAAAAGAAAAAGAAAACTACAGACCTTTGAACTTTGATATAAAAATCCTCAACAAAATATAAGCAAACTGAATCTAGCAATGTAATAAAAGAAGTATATACTGAGATCAAGTGGGAAATATTCTAAAATACCCACAAGGCTGCTTCAACATTTGAATAGCATCAATGTAATCTAATCTAAATTATCAATAGATCAAATAAGAAAATCATTTATCTTTCTTACAGAAAAAGGATTTGGCAAAAATCCAGCACTCTTTCATGGCAAAAATTCCCAGAAAGCTAGGAAAATGGACAATATCCTCAACTTGATTTTCTTCTATTTTTTCTAGAAGTTTTATGTTTTACATTGAACTATGTGGTTCATTTGAGTTCATTTTTGTATAAGAGATTTAGGAGATTATGGAGATAAGAGATTATGGAGATTTAGGTCAAGTTTCTTTTTCCTTTTTTTTTTTTTTTTTGCCTATAGATGTTGCTCTAGCACCATTTGTTGAAGGTCATTACGAGGTACTTATTCTGTTGAACTAATTTTGCAACTTTCTCAAAATCAGTTTGGTAAATTTATGTGTGTTAAATCTCTATTCTATCTATCTCTCTGTCTATCCCATACCACACTGTCTTGACTAATACAGTTACATGGTAAGTCTTAATATTAGGTACAGGGATTCCTTCAACTTTACTCTTTTCTTCAATATTATTTTAGCTCTCCTTGGACCTGAAGTTTCTGTCTACATTTTAGAATATGCTTGTCTATGTTTATAAAAAAAGTTTCTGGGCTTGGCGCTTATAGCTTAGCAGTTAGGGTGCCAGCCATATACACAGGAGCTGGAGGGTTCGAACCCAGCCAGGGCCTGCCAAACAACAATGACAACTATAAGCAAAAAATATATAGATATAGCTGGGCATTGTGGCAGGCGCCTGTAGTCCTAGCTACTTGGGAGGCTGAGGCAAGAGAATCGCTTATGCCCAAGAGTTTGAGGTTGCTGTGAGCTGTGACGCCACAGTCCTCTACTGGGGGTGACATAGTGAGATTCTGTCTCAAAAAAAATGTTTATGGGAGTTTATTATAAGTTAAATTAAACATGTAGATCAATTGGGTGAGAACATGGTATGTTTCTGCATTTATTTATATCCTCTGTGATGTCTTAGGGCAGAATTTTGTAATTTTCAACACACAGATCTTGTAAATGTTAAGTGTGTATGTATTTTATTTTATTTGCAGTAATTATAAGTGACTTTTAATACAGTTTATTTAGGTTGATTTTTAGTATACTGAAATGCAATTAATTTTGGGGGTTGAGCCTATAACTGGCAATGTTGCTGAACTCATGTAATAATTCTAGGAATTTCTATTTTTGGTAGCTCTCTTGCTGTTTGTACATAGACAATATGCTATCCACAAATAGAAACAGATTACTTTTATCCTTCCCCCCATTTCTGGCTTTATTTCTTCAAGACAGTGTAGTATGGGACAGAGGGATAGACAGAATAGAGATTTAACTCACATAAATATGCCCAACTGGTATTGACAAAGGTGCAAAATTAGTTCAATAGACTACCTTGTTGCAGTGGCTAGAACTTCCAGTACTATGTTGAATAAGGGTGGCGAGGGAAGGACAGGTGAGGCTGTCCTTCCCTCACCACCCTTATTTCTCAATCTTATGGGGAAATAACTCACCATTTAGTATGATTTTAGCTGTAGGGAAGGGTTTAAAGCAGTGGTTCTGCTGTGGGTAGGTCACGACCTCTTTGTAACAATGAAAATACATCCTGCATACCAGACATTTACATTGCGATTCATAACAGTAGCAAAATTACAGTTATGAAGTAGCAACAAAAATAATTTTATGGTTGGGGTCACCACAGCATGAGGAACTGTATTAAAGGGTCGCGGCATTAGGAAAGTTGAGAACCACTGGTTTAAAGGAAAGTCAATGTGGTTATAAAAGGGCAAATGAATGTAAGTAAAACTGGGACAATCTGAATAGGACCCATGGATCAGATCAATATCCGTATCCTGGCTTTTGTACTGTAGTAGAGGTTACCATTGGGAAAAACTGGGTGAAAGATAAATACATGAGATCATGTGAAATGTATAATTATCTTAATAAAACTTCTAATTAATACACACAGTGTTAGGACTTCTAAAAAAAATACTATATGAGTTTGGTTTTATTCTCTTTTCTTGCACTGAAGCAAAACCAGTAAAGAGTCAAGCCATTTTGTTCACTGATACCTGCATGGAGGACCTTCCTTTTCTGACTCTTTTGATCCAAAAGGCCCCATGGTGCTTTCAACATATTCAGGGACCAGGTTCTCATTGATTCGACATCAGATTGAAGTTTTGCGCATTTTTCTGGGGTTGAAACCATAGAACAGATTTCCTTTTGATGCCTGCTTTGATATAGATAAAAAGTAGACCAAAAAAAAGTTAAAAAGAAAAAGGAAGGGAAAGAAAATTTCCATCAAGAAAGCAGAGTTAAATCATTACCTTCATGTTGAACACTTCAAACTTAAAGAAGTGGGCCTTCCCTCATTTAGATTAATATAAAATTAGCCATTTTTTTCTTGTTCCATGCAGAAGAGTAGATAGGGGCCCAGCTGTGGAGTTAGAAGATACAGCTCACATCACAAGTCTAGTCCCTCCTGGCTATGTGACCTTGAGGAAGTCGCTCAGTCCTCTCTAAATCTCTTCCCTTTCCTCATCTGAAATGCAGGAGACATCACCTGTGCACCACCATGTAGGGCTGTTGTGGGGATTAATATGAGGAAGAGCTGGTTGTAAATGTGTAAGCATACAGAAAGCCATTTCTCTAACCAAAGTGTCAACCAGCAAGCTCTTACAAAAGCTAGAGAAAGGAAACTTCTGTGGCAAACGATTCTGGAGAAGATATAGGGCTTGGGGGGCCCAGAAGTGCTTATGTATTTTCCCAGACATTACTTTCTTTGAAGTTTCTGGAAAAATCCCCTGCTCCAACACTGTAAAGTGTGCCCTCTCTTTGTCACCAGCTGTCCCCCACAATACCTCCCACTCCATAATCCTTTGTGTGACTGTGTCCACACTGTGTGTCCCATGGCAGAAAGGACCAGGCTTATATCTATTTGTGCATCCCAGTTCTCTTGGTACATAACTTTGATTCAATAAAAGGTTTGAAAAAAGATTTTGTGACTGCACCATTTTTTTCACCTAGTGAGAAACTTAAAAAAGGGCAGTTTGTTGTTGACTATAGCTAAGTGAGAGGATCAATTTTTCTTAAGTATAAGGAAGTACAGAAGCATGATATTTATAAGGTTGAGGTGCTGCCTTTTACTCCTTATGTCAATTCAGAGCTCTTGTTACATACCAGGTATATTCTCATTTAACCCACCCAGTGGTCCTAGGACTGCCATTAGTTCTATGTAATAGACACAGGACCTGGGGCTCACCAGGTTAAATAACTTTCCCACTTAACATGCAATGTCTGGAATATTAAAATGCTTCTGTGACCCCTCCAGCCCTTAATAAAGAAATATAAAATCCAAGACTGTCATCACTACTCAATTCAATAGACACATTCAGCAGACAATCCAACTTCCATGAAAGAGCTGGCCATTTTGTCCTGAGATGTTTTAGTTTGAGTCTATGAGGGGAAGACTATTAACACACTGGCTGCCACAAAATAAAACAAATTTTTTCCTTGGGGCCACGGTGTTTTATTACAAAATAGAATAAAAACTTCAAAAACAATACTAAAACATACATCAATAAAAAAGTAACAGAAAACCTTGAAATTTAGTAATGTAAAAAGTAATGTGAAAACTTGAAAAACAGTTCACAAGGTGGCACTTACCATGTTAAGGTCCTGGGTGAGAGTATGAAAAAAATAATTTATACTTAAGTGGGGCTCATTTACTTGGTTCTTAGTTTGTTTTTTTAGATGTTTTGATTTTAGAAGATGTATCTGTTCTTTCCCAAATACTTAAAAAATAATGCTGTAAAATCTTCTTGTAAGATGGCCATTATATCACCGACCTCTTTCTACTGATTCCATGTTCCCATGTCCCCAGCCCATATGAATGTTTAATTTGATATTAGAAAGATAATACATTTTGATGAACAAGAAATTCTGATTAATAAATGTATTTTCAACTTTTTTCCCAGTTTGCCATCATTCTTTTAAATATAAAGATACTCTGCTCTAGGGTGGGCTGTGATAACTTGACTATCTGGGTAATGTTTTAATAAGATTTGACAAATTTCCTGAGTGTGGGAGGTAGTTTTGATTTTTGTTTAAAAACTACTGATTAAAAATATGTTAGAAAATTGGATGTGGATGGCCCTGAGAAAGTATCTATCCCCAACGTCATTGCCACAGCCATGATTTTCAAGATGAGGAAACTGAACCCTGTGGCAATGTGGCAGTGTGGAGAGACTTTGTGGGACTCTCCAGGGTCACGTGAGGCGAAGTTCAGACGTCAGGCCTCCTGATCCCTGAGTCCAGTCTCCTTCCCCATAGCTCCTCTCTTCCCTGTCACTGCTTGGGTTGAGTGGGTGTGAAGGGCTGTCCACAATGGGTAGAGATAGAAGGTTTAAAAAGTCCACTGTTATTAAATTATTAATTCTCTTTGCTTAAAAGAATCCTAACTTAATCATACCATGTGATTCTTTTCACTAAAAGAAATCTCACAAAACATTTTCTGGAAAACAAACCGAGTGTCTGAGAGGACCCCAACCATGAGAAAGACACAGTGATCTGGCAACTCACTTGCTGTCTCCTTCCTTTTCCACGTTGTACCACCAATCCATGATCAAGGACTCAGAATAAAGGTCTTGCACTTTCTCCAGGTCACTCTGCCCCTGCTCCATTTCCTTAACTAAAATAGTTAGATCTTTATTCTGCCAAAATGAGTAGTGAATACATTATCACATGGTAGAAAGGAGTTCAAATTGAAAGCATTTCTAACTGAAAGCAAACTATATCAGGAAAAGAAGAATCTAGAGAATTTCATGTGGCTCTTATTCCACTTTTAGCCAGCTTCATTGATACATAATTCATGTATAATACACTGAACACATATATGAATAAAACATACCATTCGAAAACTTTTGCCATTCACACCAGGGAGATTATTACAATCAAGACCATAAACATGTCCATCCCTCCTGCCCCATGGTAAATCTGCCCTCCATCCTACAACTCTTCCCCCTTAATCTCAAAGAACTACTTATCAGCCTCCCATCACTACATAACTAATTTCAATTTTCTAGAATTTTGGACTAGTAATGGACTCATACAGAAAATACTCTTTTTTGGTCTAGCTTCCTTCACTCGTAATTATTGTATGAGTCACCCATACTGTAGCATGAGTCAATACCAAAATTTATTTATTCATACACTTGTTCAGGTCAGTTGATTTGTTTCCAGGTTTGGGCTATTATAAATAAAGCTATGAACATTTGTGTACAGATCTTTGTATGGGCATCTGCTTTTATTTCTCCTGACAAAGTATCTTGAAGTAGAATGGTTGCATCATATTATTTGTGATGTTGAACTTTTAAAGACAAAACCATGTCGGGTATGGTGGCTCACACTGTAATCCATTCATACATCAATGGATTAATAAAATATGTTATTTGTATAGAGTACTATTCAGTCATAAAAAAAATGGTGATCTAGTATCTTTTGTAAAAACCTAGATGGACTTGCAGACCATTCTTCTTAGTAAAATATCACAAGAATGGAAAAACTAGCACACGTACTCAATACTAAACTGGAAGTAGTCCATCAACACTTATGTGCACTTAGGAAAGTAAAACTCAACAGGAAGCAAGTAGGTGCAGGGAGTGGGGGTGGAAGGGCTGGATTAATTCATACCTAACAGGTATAATCCACACATTCAGGGTGAAGGTCATGCTTTGTCATAAAATGTGCAAAACGTACTATGTAACCAAAATGTGTGTACTCCTATAATATTCTGAAACTTTTTTTAAAAAGAATTTTATAAAGCAAAAAATGCAGCCATTCTAATAATTATGTAGTGGTAGCTAATGTGGTTTTAATTTATATTTTCTTAATGACTAACAATATTGAGCAACTTTTTATGTTTTGTTGTAATGCATATATCTATCCTATTTTTTGGTAAAATATCAATTTAAATCTTCTCTTTTTTTGAGTTTTGTTAGTATTGGGTTTTAAGTGACCTGTATATAGTCTGGATACAAATCCTTTATTGTATAAACAATTGCAAATTCTTTTCTCCCAGTGTGCAACTTGTGTTTTCATTATCTTAGCAGCATCTTTTAAAAGGAAGCTTTTAATTTTGATCAATTTCAATTCATTGATTTATTCTTATGTGGATTGTGCTTTTGATAGCCTATTTTTTTTCAAAGAAATCTTTGTATAACACAAAATCACAAAATGTTCTTCATATATTCTCCCCTAAAAGGAAAAAAATATATGTTTTACTTAGGTTCATGAACTACTTTGAGTTAATTTTTGAATACAGTGTGAGTTATAGGTCAAAGTTTATTTGTATACGGATAATCAACTATTCAACACTATTTGTTGGAGGGAAGAAAAACCCTACTTTCTCCAATGAATTGCCTTTGAACATCTTCTGGAAATCAGTTGTCTCTCTCTCTATGTCATTCTATTTATGACATTCTATTAAATTCTCTGTTCTATTTCATTGGTCTATATATCTATCTTTACATTCATACCACACTGCATAAATTTTATAGTAGATTTAATTCTATTAAATTCTCTGTTCTATTTCATTGGTCTATATATCTATCTTTACATTCATACCACACTGCATGAATTTTATAGTAAATCTTGAAATTAGGTGGTTTTATCATAAGTTTTGAAATTAGGTAGTGTTGGTTCTCCAACTTTGTTCTTTTTAAAACTTGTTTGGATATTTTAAATCCTTTGCATTTCCACAGAATTAATTTTTGAACTTTTATTATTGAAAAGCCTGCTGAGATTTTGATTAGGATTGCATTAAGTCTATGTATCAACTGGGAAAGAACTGGCATCCTAGCATTCTTGAGTCTTCTGACCCATAAAGAAGATACATTTCTCAGGAATGTTTTGTAGTTTTCATTTACAGTATAACTTTTCACATATTTTGACAGATTTACCCCTATGTATTTCATGCTTTTGATGTTATTGCAAGTGATATTTTATTTCAATTTTTATTTACTGATGTGTAGAAACAAAATTAATTTTTGTATATTGGCTTGGTATCCCACAAACTTGCTAAATTATTAGGTCTAGTGGCTTTTTTTGTCTTGATTAATGCGGTTACATAGTAAGTCTAAACCAGGTACAGTGATTCTTCTTTCTTCTTCAAGGTTGTTTAAACATTTATAGGGCTTGTATATTCCATTGGATTTTGTACATAGATGAGCATGTTGTTGAATAAAAATAAAAAATTTTATTTTATTCTATTCCATTTGGATGCCCTGCCTTCCTTGTACTGTACTAATTAGAACCTCCATTACAGTATTGAACAGGACTGGTGAGAATAGACATCCTTGTAATTTTCCCGATATTAGGGGAAGGCATATAATTTTTTGTCATTGAAGTATTATGCTAGCTCTAGGTTTTGCTATACATTTTTTATAGATGCATATATCAGATTGATGAAGTCCATTCTACTCATACTTTCCTGAGTGCTTTCATTCAAAACAGAAGTTGGATTTTGTCAAAAGCTTTTCTACATAAATTGAGATGACTGTGTTCATATGGTGAATTGCATGTTGATTTTCAAATGCAAAACCAGCCTTGCACTTCTGGGATAAACCCAACTTGGTCATGACATATTATATATATATTTTTATATATTATTGACTTTGACTTGTTAAATTTTGTTTAGAATTTTTGCATCTATATGCATGAGGGATACAAGTTTCATTTCTTAAGTCTTTGTGAGGTTTAGGTATCAGGATATCAGCCACATACAAAAAATTGAGAAGTAGTAGCCCTCCTTTCAAATTCCCCAAAGGGTTTATGTAGGACTTAAATTATTTTTTCCTTAAATGTTTGGTACAAATCAGTAATGAAGTTATCTGGGACCAGAGTCTCCTTTGTGGAAAGGTTTTTAACTATAAATTTAATTTCCTTGATAGATGCAGGGCTATTCAGTTTTTATTTGAACACAAATTTTCATTCTCTGAAATACATGCCCAAGAGACCAAGGACTGGGTCTCATAGTAATTAAATATTTACTTTTTAAGGAAATTGCCAACCCTTTTCCACAATGATGGAACCATTTTATATACCTGCCAAAAATGTATTAGTGATTCTGTCTCTCTTCATCCTTGCCAGTACTCAGTTTTGTCACAATTTTTTATTTTAGCCTTTCTGATGGCTATGTGTAGGGTATCTCATGGCTGTTTAACATACATCCTCTAATGACCAATAATGTTATACATCTTTAATGTGCTTATTTATAATTTGCCATCTCTAGATCTTCTTTGGCAAAATGTCTATGCATGCCTTATGCCTATTTTCTGACAAGCTTCTTTATTTTTCACTGTTGTGTTTTGAGAGTTCTTCGTGTATTCTAGATACTAGGTCTTTGTCTGAAGCATTGTTTGCAGATACTTTTCTCAAGTCTGTCACATCTTAGCAGGGTCTCTAACAGAGAAAATGCTTTTAACTTTGAAAAATGAGGTCTATTTTATAAATCTTTCCTTCTATGGATCAAGCTTTTGATATGAAGACTAAACATTCTTTGCCTAGCCCATGGTCCTCAAGATTTTTCCCCCCATTTTTTTCTGTAAGTTTTATCGTTTCATGTTTTACCTTTAACTCCATGATCCATTTTGAATGAACAGTTGTGTGAGGTGTAAAGTTCAGGTTAAGGTTCATTATTTTGCCTATTGATGTCCAATCTTGAAACAGCTATCCTTTCTCTGTTGAATCACTTTTTTACCTTTGTCAAAAATGAGTTGGGCTTGTGGTGTGAGTGTATTTGTTGAAACATTTGTTGAAACAGCTATCCTTTCTCTGTTGAATCACTTTTTTACCTTTGTAAAAAATGAGTTGGGCTTGTGGTATGAGTGTATTTCTAGATGGTTCCATTGGCCTATGTGTCTATTCTTCTACCCAAGCCATACTGTCTTGATTAATGCAGGTACATAGGGAGTCTAAACCAGGTACAGTGATTCTTCCTGATTTATGTTTCTATTTCAAGATCGTTTAAGCATTTATAGGGTCTGTGACTTAGTCATATACATTTTAAATAAGCTTGGCTATGTCTATAAAAATCTTTCTGGGATTTTGATAGGATCTATATTAAACCTATAGATCAACTTGGGAAGAACTGACATTTCTAATATGCTGAGTAATTTAATCCGTGAATATGATCTGACTCTCCATTTATTTCGGTCTTTTATTTCTTCAGCATTCTATAATTTTCAGCATAAAAGTCTCAAATTTGAGTGTATAAGTATTTCATTTCCTTTGGAGCAACTGTAAATGGTATTGGATATGCTCATTGATATGCTCATTGTTACTTTATCATGAATGGGGTTGGATATGGTCAGGTCTTTTTCTGCATCAATTGATATAACCATGGGAGTTTTCTTCTTTGGCCTGTTGATATGCTGGATTGCATTAGCTGATTTTCTAATATTGAACCTTGTATATTTGACATAAATCTCCCTCGACCATATTGTACAATTTTTAATACTTTGCTGGATTCATCTTACTAATATTTGTTGAGGACTTTCGGTTACATGTTCACAAGAGATACAGATCTATAGCTTTCTTTCTTAAATACTGTCTTTTCTGGTTTTAATATCAAGGTAATACCAGCTTCATAAAATGAATTGGAAAGTCATCCCATCTCTTATAGTTCTTGAAATAAACTGGTGCAATCATTCTTTGAATGTTCGGTAAAATTCTCCATAGAACCTTCTGGGCTTGAGAATTTCTTTTTCAGCCTTTTTCCTGTTGCTTTTCAGATTTGTTTGGTTTTGTTTTTTGATACAGGGTCCTGCTGTGTCACCCAGGTTCAAGTGCATGATCAAAGCCCATATAATCTTGAACTCCTGGGCTCAAGAAATCCTCTTGCCTCATCCTCCCAAAGTGTTGGGATTACAAGTGGGTACCATCACATTCATCTGTTTCGGAGGTTTCTGCAGGCAGAATGGAGACCTAAGACCCTGTTCTTGGCAAAGGAAAACACTCCCAGAAAAAGGGAAAAATAACAAAGTAAGCTAGGCGAGGCAGAACAAAGGAAAGTCAGCTAGTTTACCTTGAAACCAGCTGCCGCTAAATTTCTGAGCAAGTTTCCTGCTTTTCCTAGAACTCTGGCCTGTGGGGATACAGCCTGCAATCACCTCTGCTAGGTCTCTGTAATCACAGAGAATGCTGTGTGCAAGGCTTAGCAAGAAACATTAACTAGGCTGGTTCCTGCCTAGTTAACAGTCAAAGCAAATACCCATTGTGGAGATTTGTATTTGGCTGGGGCAGAGATGAAGGGAACAACTTGAGCTCTAAAATATGGGTAGGAGGGCTTATATCCCTTATCGCAGAGGAAGACCCTCTGTGGTAGTGATGAGAGGAAAATTCCTCTCTCCCACCAATTCTTCAGAGGAGATTGATGCCAGTTTTACTCCATCTAGAGATGCCAAATTATAAGCACAACTATAAAATTCTTCTCTCTTTAAAAAGAACTAGTGGAGATTAACACTTCCCTAGGAATCTCTGTATGTAACCACAGACAGAAGGCTGCCCCCACACAAGGCTCAGTTTCCGGATTTCTCAAAACTGCTCAGACCCTTAAAATTAATTATAGAAAAATAAGAGATGATATGCTTACTCAGATAAACTGCTGGTGTCTTTGTTCCCTTCCTCAGCTTACCCTCTGGGTTAATGAGCAAATAGCCTTCAATAAAAGCTGAGTGAAACCAACACTCAGGGCCATTGTCAGAATCCCACAAATGGGTGGTGGTTCCCGGTGTTCTCACCTTTGAAAATTCTATTCTGTGTGTCTTGTCTCTTTATCTCTCATTGTTTCTAACTTTACCTTTCTCCAGTTGACTGCTGCCAGATCCACAGGTCTTACTGGACCCTGTCCCTGGGATGGGACCCTGACAGTTTCTGCTGTGATATCCTTAAGCTCAGAGACTTCTTTCGTCAGTTGTGTCCAGTCTACTAAGAAGCCAAGCAAAGGTATTCTTTTTTTTCTGTTACAGTGTTTATGATCTCTAGTATTTTGTTATGGTTCTTTCTTAGCATTTCTATCTCTCTGCTTACTTTGCTCATCTGTTTTTGCATGCTGTCTACTTTATCCCTTAGAGCCCTTAGCATGTTAATCATAGTTATTTTAAATTTTTGGTCTGATAAATTCAATATCTCTGGCACCTCTGAGTCTGGTTTGATGCTTACTCTGTTCTGTCAAACTGTGTTTCTTGCCATTTAGTATGCCGTGTTAATTTTTTAATAATTGGGCATAATATACTAAGTAAAAGGAAATTCTATAAAGAGGCATTTAGAATTGTGGTATTAAGGTGTGGGGGGAGGGGAAGCACTCTACAGTTCTGTGATTAGATCTCATTCTTTTAATGTTCAGTGCCTCTGTATGTGAAACTCACACAAACTTCTCAGCCCTATCCCCCCTTAGATGGAGCAAGATGGCTGGAGTGAGCTGAAGTTGGCTATTTCCTCCTACCATATGGAAGGCTAGAGATGGCTAAAGTTGGGTGTTTTCCTCCTTGCCAGATCAGTTACATTCTGATATAATTCCAGTAGGTTTGGCTCTGGTTAAGTAGTTTCTCCTCAGGGCAGACCTAGTTAAGAAGAACAGAATGCTCTGGTATATTTCAAGATGGTTCCTTTCCCCTCTGCCTGTTGGAAGCATATAGAAGTTTTTCTCTGATATTTACTGTGAGAACTAGGTAGAGCCCCAGGAGGTAAAACACACAAAAGTGTGCCCTCTCCCCATGACTGGGCCCCCTGGAGTTTTCATCTCTTAGACTAGTTCACTCTGAATCTTCACCAAATTCAGCAAGTTCTTCAATCACAACCCAGTCTCACCACCTCACCAGTTCATGAGATGTTTTCTGCTCTGGTTATTTATGTTCTCTGTATTAGCCTGCTGATGTAGTTGTTTGCCTTGTTGTTGGGTTTCAAAGGCCAACTGCCCATCTCCTCAAATGTTGGGATTTCAGGCAGCTTCCTGGGTCCTTGGTTCTTAGAGCATTCTTGGTTGAAAAATGACCAGACACCCCAAATTAAGGCAAGCATGAAATAAAGTTTACTGAGGAAAAGAAAGGTAAGTTTACAGAACAAGAACAAGATATAAGCTTACAGAGTAGGATACATTTACCATACACAGTAAATAGGCCTCCCTTACCAGGGCAAGGAGGCAAAGAGGCAAGGGTTCTGGCCAGTGGTTCTCTTCATATTGCCTTGGTCAGTCCTACCTCATGGTTCGAGGTCACCTTGGAACCAGAGTCTTACTGTGCATATAGACTTCCCATGAGCCCCTCTGAAAGCCCACTGGGAGATGGATCATATGACACAATTAGTCTCAAGGATATTCTAGGTTACCTTCAAGATTCTATTGTATCTATTGGTAGGCTAGAAAGTCTTCTATACCCTTTGGCAGGTGGGATGCTAAGTTCTAATTTGTAGATTGGTAGGGTGATCCCGCTTCCCCCTATGTAAGCAATCACCTGGGGCAAAATTAAGGTGGGCAGCTGAGATGGAGGCCTGGAGGCCCTGCCCTTGTCCTCCTTCCTCAGGAGAGCTATTCCTGACCAACTACCTAACATTGTGACCTCATTTTCCCTTATTAATCTAAGAAGAATTATTGATTTTTCAGCTTATTAAGCTTTTTATTTGTTAGGGAAGAGCAGCAACTTCCAAGCCTCTAGTGTGCAGAACTGAAAACTAGAGGTCTAGTATTTCTTCTTCAGAAGTTTTTATATTACAAATTTAATTCCCTTTGAGATTTTAGTGCTATTCACTAAAAAGCTGTTTGAGTTTCTACAGCTTATAGTTTTTGAGGAAATAATCTTTTCAAAAAAAATAACTTGTCAAATCTATGAGGGCAAAGGTGTTTGTTATATTCCTTTATTACCTTTTTATTCGATGCAAGATTCGTGGTGATGTCCCTATCTTATTACAGATGTTAACACTTTGTGTCTGCTCCCCATTTGTTTTTATTGGTCTTCCAAGAGGTTTTTATCAATACAAGAGGTTTTTTTTATATAATTTTATTAAATCATAATTGTGTACATTGGTGCAATCATGGGGCACAATGAGCTAACTTCGTATACAATCTGAAATATTTTGATTGTACTGTTAAACATAGCTTTCATGGCATTTTCTTAATCACTAAATGAAGATGTTGATATTTTACAATTAATAAGTTTCATCAGTATCCTTCTAAGATGCACCGTAGGTGTGATCCCACCAATTGCCCTCCCTCCACCTATCCTTCCCACTCCTCTCCCCTCCCTTTCTCTTTTCCCTGTATTCTTGTGCTATAATTGGGTTTTAGCCTTCATATGAAAGCTATAAATTAGCTTCATATTAGGGCTGAGTACACTGGATACTTTTTCTTCCATTCTTGAGATACTTTGCTAAGAAGAGTATGTTCCAGCTCCATCCATGTAAACACAAAAGAGGTAAAGTCTCCATCTTTCTTTAAGGCTGCATAGTATTCTATGGTATGCATGTACCACAATTTAGTAATCCATTCGTGGGTCGATGGGCATTTGGGCTTCTTCCACGACTTAGCAATTATGAATTGGGCTGCAATAAACATTCTGGTACAAATATCTTTATTATGATGTGATTTTTGGTCTTTTGGATATATACCTAATAAAGAAATTATAGGATTGAATGGCAGATCTATTTTTAGAACTCTAAGTATTCTCCAAATATCTTTCCAAAAGGAATGTATTAGTTTGCATTCCCACCAACAATGTAGAAGTGTTCCCTTTTCTCCACATCCATGCCAACATCTCTGGTTTTGGGATTTTGTTATGTGGGCTAATCTTACTGGGGTTAGATGATATCTCAAAGTAGTTTTGATTTGCATTTCTCTGATCATTAAGGATGGTGACCATTTTTTCATGTGTCTGTAGGCCGTGTGCCTGTCTTCTTTAGAGAAGTTTCTCTTCAAGTCCTTTTCCCACCCTGAGATGGGATCACTTGCCCTTTTGTTGCAATATGCTTGAGTTCTTGTGTATTCTGGTTATTAAACTTTTACCTGAGGCATAACTTGCAAATATTTTCTCCCATTCTGAGGGCTGTCTGCCTGTTACACTTACAGTGTTCTTAGCAGTGCAGAAGCTTTTTAGTTTGATCAAGTCCCAGTAGTGTATTTTTGATACTGCTTCAATTGCCTGGGGAGTCCTCCTCATAAAAAATTCACCCAGGCTGATCAGGAAATTATCTTGAAGGAAGAAATCAGTCTAGGAGACCTGAGATTGGGTCTGATCCAAAATATATGAAGAAAATTCAATAGCAAGATAACATGTAACTTTCAAGGACCAGTGATTTTCTTTTTATTTATTTATTTATTTTTATTAAGTCATTTGTGCATAGATCATGAATACATTTATGCCATTATGGGATTCATTGTGTTGATTATTTATACAAATTGGAGGGCTTACATCCTACTACTCAACATATTCTTCACCTCATTTACCCAATTACAGAATTAAGACATTTGTGTTCTACACCTAATAGATCCAACTTGTACTTGCAATATGCTCCTTAGGTGTGGTCCCCTACTAACCCTCCCTCTATCAACCCACCCCCCCTTTCCTTCTCCCTCCCCTTCCCTCCTTCATCTTGGGCTATAGTTGTGTTTCATTTTTCATGTGCAAGTGTGAGTGATTATAAATTGGTTTCACAGTCGTACTGAGTACATTGGATATTTTTTTCCATTCCTGAGATACTTTTCTAAGAATATTTTCCAGCTCCATCCATGTAAACATAAAAGAGGTAAAGTCTCTATTTTTTAATGCTGCATAGTATTCCATGGTATACATATACTACAATTTATTAATCCATTCATGGGTCAATGGACACTTGGGCTTCTTCCATGACTTGGCAATTATGAATTGAGCTGCAATGAAAAATCTGGTGCAAATGTATTTATTGCCAAATGATTTTTGGTCCTTTATATATACACCTGGAAGAGGAACTGCAGGATCAAATGGCAGGTCTACGTTTAGATCCCTGAATGTTCTCCAAACTTCTTTCCAAAAGGAGCGTACTAGCTTGCAGTCCCACCAGCAACGCAGAAGTGTTCCCTTTTCTCCACACCCACACCAACATCTGTAGCTTTGGGATTTTGTGATGTGGGCTAATCTTACTGGAGTTTGATGGTATCTCAGAGTGTTTTGGTTTGCATTTCTCTGATGATTAAAGATGATGAGCATTTTGAAAATTGCTGGTCCTCAAATGTCTTACATGTGCCCGTGGAAAATGCTCCCGGCCACCCTCGTCTGGCTTTCTGTTTTCCTGCCCTGTTGTTTGCTTATTTGCAATAGGCCCTCCTGCGCCTTTTGGGCGCAGCTCTTTTTCACACAGACTGTTCCTCTTACCCAGACACGGTATCCTTACAACTTAAAATTGCTACCTGATCAGATCCAATCTCAGCTCTCCTCCTACACTGGTCTTGTTTCTTCCTTCAAGATAATTTCCTGGGTGAGCATCCATTTCTGCTTCATGGGAAATACCTCATCTCCAAACACGGTACAGTTTGGTCCCAACATATTATTAAATGAATCACCGAACAGTCTGACATTGTTTCATTTCTCTTACTGCACAACTTTCTAAGAACAGCTTTTTTTGTCCTTTATATGCTATATTTTCTAAAAGTGTCTCTTCATAAGGACATCCTGGAATAATGCCTTCAAGGGGTCTGGAGCACTAATCTTCAGGTCTGCCAAGGCTCCTGCCAGCCGGGCTCAAGATGGGGAGGCAACTTAGCTCTCTAGTTCCCCTGTGACAGAGACGGTATTTGGGTGGGTCATCTGGATTTGTTCTTTACATATTTTGATCTGTACCTTCTACATGGGCATTTTTGCTGTCATTCCACCAGCAGAGGACAGTTTTCTAGTAGTTGGGTATTGAAAGGGTTAAGCGGTGGTGCCCAGATATGAGACCAGAACAGAGATGTTCAGGCCAGGGGATGAAAGGGGAGGGTGACCCAGCTGGGCACTGCAAAGGTGGTATCTGCACCCAAGGGCAGTTACCCCCTCTTTTATGTGGGGCAGTAGGCATTGGGTAAATTCCATAGCTTGCCTGGAAAGTTAGGGTCCTTTGGTGTGAACTTCAGGGGTGCGGCTAACCAGACCTTTTGTCTTTGTCTTAGGAGGGGAGTAGAAGATGGAGACGCAGAAGGGGTTCATGTGCTGTGTTAGGTCCCCGGCAAGTATTTGGTGTTTAGCGGGCAGAACTAAGATCCCCAGCAGTGGTCAGCACCTTATTCAGCTCCTGGCATCACACTCAGGCACAATAGTGGGGTTTGCACTTGAGTTATTAGGATGAGCTGAACAGCGTCTGACAGAGGAGCTTTCTCCCTTGAGGCTTAGATTGGTTGTACGCTGAGCAAACTGTCTCAAATCTTCACTCTGTTCAATTTTCTGATGCAGAATTAATAGGCAGTTAATAGTCCTACCCAAATACTTAAAAAAAAAAAAGAGTGTCAGGCTGCACAGCTAATGGCTACATGCCTGGGTGTCTGTTTAGGAATGAGGCAAGGATGTAACTGCTGCTGTCATCATGGTAATGGCACCTTGGGCATCACTCTTAATATTGGGCTGGCTCAGGTTTGGGGCTCCCTGGAACTAAACCCAAACAGTGGGTCCCGCCAATCACAAGAAGCGACCATCTTTCAGAGCCCTTTTCTTTGTCTGAGAGCTTTCTAGTAGGGAGTCTGTTTCCTGAGTGGTGTTTTTCCTGTGATCCCCGAGTGATTCTGAATGTTATGAACCCTGATGGAAAAAGTTCACGTGACCTGTTACCATGAGTGTGATGACAGCTACTATTACCAAATTCCAGGGACCAAGAGATTTATAAACACTAAATCCGGGGGGTTTGCAGCTTAGTTTGCAGATAATCTGCCAGATTGACAAAATTTTCTAGTAAAAAAGCTGGTATTGTTCATTTTAGTATCTCCCATCCCCAAGTAAGAAAAATAGGCCCTCAGAAACAAAGGCGAGGTTTATAACGGGCTTGGCAGCCCCTGGCACGACTCACCGTTCACAGTTTTATTCATATTGGTCTCCATGTTTGGGGGTCTCCTCGCCTCTGGAGCTTAGGGGTTGCTGGTGGCACCTCACCCTCTACCGACTCCATGTTCAGGGCCCACCAGTAACAACGGACTCTGTCTTCTTTCTGCATCCTTGTGGATTGCTGGGCTCCTTTCAAAGCTCAGTTCCTGTTTGCCAGATCTCAGTTCTCCTGTGACTCTTCCCTGGCCCTGTGCCATGGCACCATGTGACTCTGAGCAGAGGCGGTGGCACCACCAGAACCCTCCACTTTGAACCCTCCACTTCATTTCAGCTTTACCTCAAACGCAGTTAACATCATTTCCCTAACCAAACACAAGGAGAAACTAGAGCAGTCTGAACTTCAGCTTTATTCTTACTCTTCTGCACTAAACAATACTCTCCTCAAGGGCTTTCATCTTTCCGGCTCCTGGAACAGCTGTGTAGTTTGCAGATAATGATAAAACAGCATTAATGCTCGAATACTTAATGTTCATTGTCTTGTGTGAATATCAATAATGAAGCTAGAGTTCAGGCAAAATATCCCAAATCAGCTTAGACATCATAATGCTGGGTAGTTCATGAAGAACTACGTATATTTAGTGAAGTAAGTTTATACTCAGCAGATATGGTCGAACACATGAAAATAATAGGCAGAAATTATCATATGGTGTGAGCAAGTACAGAGAAAGCCAAGTGTTCACCTTTAAGACCTTTAGCTGTGTTTTGTGGTTTATCATCTTGTAACCTACCCTCAGACTAGGAGCTTTTAGAATCTTCTGCAGCTGGATTAACCAGAAGATGATAATGCCGCAATTTGCGGATCTTATTAGAAAGTTTTGCTCTTGTTAACTATTCAGATCTCTCTGAAGATATCAGTTCTTTTTGTAAATGAAATATTTTGTAATTTTCTTTGGGGCATTTCCTTTGTAATGTATTTTTCAATGAACTATTTGTACAAATCAGTATCAATAACTTAGGTAAGTAAATATATTAAAGCTGTAACCCAATAAAAGCACAAGAATATGGGGAAAGGGGCAAGGGAGGGAAGGGGAGGGGGGAGGACAGGTGGAGGGAGGGTGATTGGTGGGGCCACACCTACGGTGCATCTTAGAAGGGTACAGGTGAAACTTACTAAATGCAGAATACAAATGTCGGAACATAATAACTAAGAAAATGCCATGAAGGCTATGTTAACCAGTTCCATGAAAATATTTCAGATTGTATATAAAACCAGCACATTGTACCCTATGATTGCATTAATATACACAGCTATGATTTAATAAAAAAAAAATTAACCTTTGCACTGCATTAACATAAGGAACTATGGTAAAATTTATAGCGGTAAACAGAATCACTTAGTTTTATATAATTGGATATTAGAGTCTTTAGCAAATTATTTATTTTTTCTGTCCAGCTTATTGATGAGTGGCATATTTATAGTTTTTAAAGTTGAACTGTTATGTAAAACTTTAAGTTAAATTCTAGAGATTCCTAATATTGATATTTTCCTGGAAAGGATTTAGAGATTGACATACTGACTTTCAAACATTCTTAGAAACTTTTAGACAGTAAAATTCTGAAATTCTGTGCAAATCTTTTGAACATTGAGAAATACTTTTCCCTAATTTCAACAAACAGGTTTAATGTATAATTAATCTCAATAGATGTTGGCTGAATAAGACACATTTTATAATTTTGAGCAATTTTCTCCCCTCAGTTTATTTATACTTAAAATTCAATATTAAAAACGTGGGATTATTCAAAACTTGTGGTTTATCATCTTCTGGTGAAGCACAAAGGTTTGTAACCATCTTTTTAAATAGTAAAAAAGGGGTGCCTCTTCTTTCATTTGGTCAGTAATCCTAATCTGATGGAATGATTATCAGTTGATTTCAAACCTAAACCGAGTGGACAAGATTGAGAAGGAAGTTCTGTCAGCAAAATGTGCTCTGCCCTGGGGTGTGGTTGCTGACCTTGCAGCCTCCATCTGCATTTGGAAGCAGAAAAAGCAACCACATAAACTCACCTTTTAGCGAGCCTTTAAAATTGGGCAATGTCGACATGCAACTGCGTTGTTTGCAGATCATGACAATTATTCTGAGCTATGTGAGGACTTCCAGTGCTCTTCCTTTTCAAGGCTGCTTTTTCTGAATCTAACAGAAAAGCAGGATGGAAGCAGGGAAAGGAAGGTAGTTTCAGATTTTCTACCTTCTCTGGTGAGCAAAGGGACAGGGCTAGGGAAGGAATGATCTTTGTCCAGGAAGACGGTCAGCAAAGTATCATTTGAGACATTCAATAGCGGACTGAGAGCACAATTATAGATGTTAATTAAAATCAGTACGTCCACTGATTATGGAGTTAGTAATATTAAAGGACACTTCGTTAAGAGAATCAAGATGGTTATTCAAAACTAGACGCAGGTGGCGCCTGTGGCCCAAAGGAGTAGGGCGCCCACCCCATTTGCAGGAGGTGGTGGGTTCTAACCCAGCCCTGGCCGAAAAAAAACCAACAAAACTTAGAGTTTGTTTCAACTCTACTTCTTCACCTTCTCAACTACCCGATTCTTCACAAGAGAGGCCCGGGAAGAGAAAGAGTAAAGAGGAATTCAGGTCCCGGCAGTTGAGAAGCTGAGAAAAGTTATATACCAATTTCTTTTTGTGTCTGACACGTTCTGAGAGAAGTGTGGATAACATATGCCAGACTGTTTTGATATTTGCTATGGGTTGCTTTAATGTTTTGAGTTGGTCTTTGTTTTTTTAAAATTGCTATATTGCAGATGTGTATTTTTTCCAACCATCGAAAGGAACACCTATACCTCCAAATATAAAAGAAGAATATAGAGGGGTAAAAAAAAAAAAAAAAAAAAAAAAAAAAGAATATAGAGGGGTAAAACAAATGAAATTAAATAAAATTAATGGGCATGAGCCAGTTGTATTTGTGAGAATGAGTCTGAAGAAGAGACAGGGTGGATGCCATGATTACCTTTAAAAAGTTTTTACAGTTAAGGAGAACGAAAGGAAATGAGCCCAGTTATATTGCCAGAAAAATAAACTACCTGCAGAAATCACTTTTCCCAAAAGATAATTATTTAGCATTGTAATGTGGATGACCTTTCAGTAGTGCTCATTTTTCCCCTCATCTCAGGGCCAGAATGTACCCACATTATTCTAGATTGATATGAATTTCCTCCTTTCATCCCAGCAGGAAAGAAATCAATCTCCCAGGACCACTCACTTCTGTGCAGTGACCTGAAGTTTTCCTGGTAAGAACGTCTACCCAGAGTAAATTTTCTGGTGTAATGGAGATGAGGAGCATTTGTGCAGTAATTGCGCTTCATGCCTGGGCCTCATACCATTCACCCCTCTGCATTTTGAAGGTCAAGTTACCGCAGTTCTAGAGGATCTGAGTGTTCTCCCTCAGCACCTTTACATCACCTGATGGATCCTCCTAAATATTTTCATGGGATCTGATCTTTTCTTGTTCCTCATTACTACCCTCAACATTTAAGGACACGCAGCTCTGGTTCTTTGGTACAAGCGTATTGTACGGGTGTTGGGAAAATCACAGTAGCAATGATACTAATCTGTGATCTTAACATCAGTCCCACAAAGTATTTACTATCATTTTCATTTTGCTGACGAGAAAATGGAAGCTGAAGAGTGATCAAGTTAACCTCGCACTGCTGGGGAGAACCAGGGCTGGGACAAAGGTGAGTCTCAGTCCTGAACTCAAGTTCTTGATCAACCGAGGAACTCTCCCATAGTATTACAGCTGCATGAGCACTTGGTCCGAGGCCCTCTTGATTAATATTAGAATTCTTTCTAGTAACGTGTGCTGGAGGCGCACTTGCCATGGGTGTTTGGCTCTAGGTGAGCCTGAGGCTGAAGGAGCACGTTTCAGAGGGTGGGAGAGGCAGCGTGGCTCTGACTTGGAGTGATGCCTCTTGTTGCTCTGTGCCTCAGAGTTCCGGTTGTGACAATGTTGTGAGCTGAAGCTTGTACTAGAAGATAAATACAACACACGTGATCCATGTTAGAAAATTGGGGGACTAAGCACATTCTCTTGTTGCTGCTAAGAGGAAGCATCCCTAAAAGGTGCCTTCAGGAGAAACCACCGAGGAAGCAGCCAAGTCTTCCCATCCCAACCTGGAAGACCAGTGGGGAACAGAGATTTCTATCTTAAATAGCTATATAGTCGCTCTAATTGGTCTCTCTTCTTATTTCTTACCAAGGAGTAGAGAAGTGTAAAATGTCACTGATTCTAACTTTTTCCTGCTTGGGAGAAGAGAGGGTAGGAAAGCAAATAGGCATAGCAGATGCAGTTGATAAACTTGAAATCCTTTTTGCTTTGGAAACGTCCAACCCAAATAAGGAGGCATTAGCAATGCATTTTTCTTGTGACAACCTGCCCCATATTTGTACTCATAGTAGCAAAATAATTTGAGGATATATAGTCACGGTGGTTCATAAACATGGCTGAGTCAGCAGCATAGTGCGGGCTTCCCACGGAGGAAAAAAGCTTTTAATAGGCTTGAGCCAAAGTCCTCATGGCGCTGCTGTGCTCAAGGCACTGCGTGTGCCTGTGCACAGCCACACCGAGGCCTAGAAAGGAACGATATGAGTGTTGATAGGATGACGTTCTCTTGGCAGTCGTGGTCCAAGCAATACGATGAGGTGAGTTGTGTTAATCTTTAGTGCCTCTGGCTCTGCAGGATTAATCACCTCGGAACCACATCCCACTTTCCCTGAACCCTTACCAGTTGCCTCCCTGGCTCTGAAGGCCCCCTGCTGTGGCTCCTTAATGAAGTCTGCCTCCCATAAACAGCTCGTGCTCTGAATTTCTTCCCTGCTTTTCTCCCCCATTCTCATCATTTCCCTTCTGTATCCTGTTCTGTCAGAATCTGGGGCCTCACTGATATCAGGCTTAGCAAGTAAAAATTCAAGATTCCCAGTTAAATTTGAATTTCTGATCAACAACAAAACATTTTTAAGTGTATCCCAGGCAATATTTGGGACATACCTCTACATAGCAGTATTCATTGTTTAGATGAAATTCAAATGTATTGGAAAATGGACTAAAGAAGTCTCTGTAATAGAGCAAAAGAAAACTATGCTGAATTGTGCTCTATTGTTTTAGGGGAAGCAGAACTTGTGGGTTTTTAGCTGAAGGTATCTCTAAGCAGAGCATTGAGCGTATAGCCTGTTTTTTTTCTTGCTTCCTTCTATTAAATATAACAAAGGAAATTGACTGAGAGAAGTACTCTAAGCAAAAATAGAATCAGAACCTGCTGATTTGGGGAACTATCTGGATTGAAAATACTTGAGGATCACGTGTTCGACACATTGTGGGCCCTTTAAAGGGATTATGCTTGTGACTCATGGGCCCCCCAACCCCCTGCTGTCTCAAGAGAGGTGAAGCATGGAGATGGGATTATCCAGGAAGGATCTCTGGAGGGGCTGCTCATGTAATAGAAACCCACAATATTCTTGAGAGTTTTATATAACAGGGAAGGCTGCCAGCTTGTACTAAGAAGAAGAAGTCAGACTCCCAAAACTCTACATGCAGGAGATACACTCAGTTGCAAAGATTTTCTACCTTTCAAGCAAAAGGAAGATGATTCAGGTCCAAATCAGTGGGGATTTGTGTCCAGAGAAGGAGCCGTGGTCCCAGAGTGCCTGACCACAGAGGTTTCTTCTCAGACCTTGAAATCTAATGGCTTTTTCCCAGTTGGCTCTCAATATTGTTGGGATTAGTGATTCTTTCCTTCCTTCCCTCCTCCTCTAATATTAAGTAGAAGTGACCTTTTTCCAATGTCCTACGATGATATTTTGGGATCACAGGTCTTGCTCTGTAGGTCAATGACGGAGAAGAATTTAGCCCTGATGGGTCATACCAAGAGTAACACCCAGACATTGTTTTATAAAATGAGATCTGGAATTTCTGGGTTTGGTGATATTTAGATGAGAGTTTTGAATTGCTGGAATCATGGGTTGAGGGTTTTGGGAATGTTGGGATTGGATGACTGTATTTTGCCTGGAGAGTAGACTGTGGTATTCCAGTCTCAGTATGTAGAATGTGAATATTTTGCCTTGTATGGCAAAAGGCACTTTGCAGTTGTGATTAAAATTAGCTATCGTGAACTAAGATTATCTTGGGTTATCCAGGCAGGCCCATGCAATCAGAGGGGTGCTCGTAACAGAAGATGTAAGGATGGAAACTGAAGTCAGAGTAGAGAAGTTACTTTGCTGTGGTCTCTAAAGATGGAGGAAAGGCCAGGAACCACGGGCTGCAAGTGGCCTCCAGCTAGGAACTCTGGCATTTCCAGGCATTTCCAGGAGGCACCCAGCCCCACAGTTCCTTTTTGGACCTGTAACCCTCAGAACTGGAAGATAATGAATCAATGTTATTTTAAGCCACTAAATTGGGTAATTTGTTACAGCAGCAAGGGAAACTGATACATTTGGTGTCCTGAGTCTTAGCTGGCAATCCTAGTTCTGGCAACTACCAGGTTTTTTTTTTTTCCATTTTTTTTTTAAATTAAATCATAGCTGTGTACATTAATGCAATCATGCAGTACAATGTGCTGGTTTTATATACAATTTGAAATACTTTCATCAAACTGGTTAACATAGACTTCATGGCATTTTCTTAGTTATTGTATGAAGACATTTGTATTCTGCATTTAGTAAGTTTCACCTGTACCCTTCTAAGATGCACCCTCCCTCCACCCATCCTCCACCCTCCCCTCCCCTCCCTTGCCCCTTTCCCCATATTCTTGTGCTTTAATTGGGTTATAGCCTTCAATATGAAAGCTATAGATTCATTTCATAGTAGGGCTGAGTACATTGGATACTTTTTCTTCCATTCTTGAGATACTTTACTAAGAAGAATATGTTCCAGCTCCATCCATGTAAACATGAAAGAAGTAAAGTCTCCGTCTTTCTTTAAGGCTGCGTAATATTCCATGGTATACATGTACAAGAATTTATTAATCCATTGGTGGGTCGATGGGCACTTAGGCTTCTTCCATGACTTAGCAATTATGAATTGGGCTGCAATGAACATTCTACCTTATCATGTAGCTAGTTGCTGAAGACAAAAAAAAATATCATCCATTATTCTATTTCCCTAATTCTAATCCATAAGTAAACCTTACAGATTCTCCCCATAAAATACATTTTAAACAACCTGCCAAGACTGAATCATGAAGAAACAAAACATCTGAACGGATCTATAACTAAAAGGAAGTTGAGTCAGTAATCAAAAACCTCCTAGTAAAGAAAAATCCAGGACTAGATGGTTTCACTGGAGAATTCTACCAAACATTTGAACAAGAATAAATACCAATCCTTCTCAAAATCTTTCAAAAAATTAGAGAAGAGGGAATATTCCATACTCATAAAATGAGGCAGAAATTCCTTGATACCAAAATTAGACAAGGATACTACAAAAAAAAAAACTAGACCTATATCCCTGATAAATATTGATGCAAAAATGTTCAAACAAATACTAGTAAACTAAATTCAACAATGTATTAAAATGATTCTTCTACCCCATGACCAAGTGGAATTTATTCTTGGAAAGTAAGGATGCTTCAGTTATAAAAATCAATCAATATAATACACCACCTTAACACAATGAAGGACAAAAATCACATGATCGTCTCAATTGATCCAGAAGCAGCATCTGATGAAATCCAATGCCCTTTTGTGATAAAGACATACAATAAGCTAGCAATAGAGGGAAAATTAACTTGATGAAATAAAAGCCCTCAGCTAACATCTTACTAACTGGTTAAAAAAAAATGCAAGTGTTCCCTATAATATCCAGGAGCAAGACAAGAATGCCTTCTTTACCACTGCTATTCAACACAGTACTGGAAGTCCTGGCCAGAGCAGTTAGACAAGGAAAGGAAATAAAAGGCATCCATGTCAGAAAGAAGTAAATCTTTCTCTGTTCATAGATGACATGATCTTATGTGTAGAAAACCAAAAAGTTCCACCAAAAAACTGTTATAGCTAATACAATAAATTCAGCAGTGTTGCAAGATGCAAAATGAACACACAGGAATCAATTTTGTTTCTATACAGTAACAATTAACAATTTCAAGAGGAAGAAAATAATCTCATTAATCATAACATCAAAAAGAATAAAAAACTTAGGAATATTATACTTAACCAAGTAGGCAAAAGACCTGTGTCCTGAAAACTGTGAAATATTGCAGAAAAGAATTAAAGATGCAAATAAATGAAAGACATCCTATGTTCATGCGTTAGAAGAGTTAATATTATTAAAATATCCATATTTCCCAAAGTGATTTACAGATTCAATATAATTCCTATCAGAATCCTAGTGGCATTTGTTTTTGCTGAAATAAAAAAAAAACATTCTAAAATTCATGTGGAATCTCAAAGGACTCTGTATAGTCAAAACAATATTAAGGAAGAAAAACAAAGGTGGAGGCCTCACAATTCCTGATTTCAAAACAGTATAATACTAGCATAAACACAGACATATAGACCAATGGACTAGAATAAAGAGCACAGGAATAAACCCTTCTGTGGATAGTCAAGCAATCTTTGACAAAAGTGAAATAAGAGCAGGAAATGGTATTGGGAAAACTAAATATCCACATGCAACAAGAATGAAGTCAAGCCCTTCCCTGATAACCATATACAAAAATTAACTCAAAATGGATTTAAAGACCTAAACATAAGTTCTGAAATTATAAAACTCCTAGAAGAAAACATAGGGGAAAACTTTATAATATTGATTGCCAATGATTTTTTGGTTATGATACCAAAAGCATAAGCAACAAAACAAAAAATAGACACAGAGGACTATATCAAACTTTAAAACTTCTGCACAGCAAAGCAAATGATCAACAAAGTGAAAGGGCCACCATAGAATGGGATAAATATTTATATTTCAACCATAGATCTGATATATGAAATATATGTATATTTCAAACCATATATCTGATAAAGGGTTAATAATAACCAGGATATATAACTCTGCAACAATGAAAAAAACCCAAATAATCCAATTTAAAAATGGTCAAGGGACTTGACTAGACATTTGTCCAAAGGATGCACAAATGACCAACATGCATATGAAAAAATGCTCAATATCACAAATCTACAAGGAAATACCTTTTCACCCATTAGAATGGCCATACTAAAAATCAAAACAGAACACGCAAACTAGAAAATAATAGATGTTGGTGAGGTTATGGAGAAATTGAAACCTTTGTGCTTTGTTGATGGGAATGTAAAATGAAGCATCTGCTATGGGAAACAGTAAGGAAGTTCTTCAAAAAATTAAAAATTGAATTACTATAGGATCCAGCAGTCCCATTTCTGGGTATATTGCCAAAAGATTTAAAAACAGAATCTCAAAAAGATATTTGCACACCCATGTTCATTCCAGCATTATTCATAGTAGCCAAGGGGTAGAAGCCTAAGTTTCCTTCAATGGATGAATAAAGAAAATGTAGAATATATGTACCATGAACTATTACTGAGATTTAATAAAGAAGAAAATCCTGTCATATGCTACAATATGGATGAACTTTAAGGTCATTACGCTAAGTGAAATAAGCCAGGCAGAAAAAGATAAATACTACATAATTCCATTTATATGAGGTATCAGAAGTAGCCAAACTTAAAAAGTGGAATGATCATCATTGGGCTGGGGAGGGGGAGAAGGGGAGTTGGTCAATGTGAAAAAATTCCAGAGATCTGTTGTGTAACAAGGTGCATGTAGTTAACGCTACCATATACTTAAAAAATGGTTAAGATAGTAACTTTATATTAAGTATTTTTTGCTAAAATAAAAATTATTTTAAAAGAACTATTTAATTCATCCACTCTGCTTCCACTGCTATAAGCACAGTCCAGGACACTGTCATTGATATCCTGAACCATTGTAACAGCTTCCTGTCTAACCTACTGCTCCTGCTCCCTCTGCCCCCTCCCTCTCCTCCTCCCCTCCCTCTCCATCTCCCCCTCCCTCTTCCTCCTCCCCCTCCCTCTCCCTGATCCCTCTTCCTCCTCCATCTCCCTGCACCCTTTTCCTTCTCCCTGTTCACTCCTCCCTCTCTGTTCACCTTCTTCCCACTCCCTCTCCTTGCTCCCCCTTCTTCCTGCTCCCTCTCCCTCTTCCCTGCTTCCTCCTCCCTCTCTCTCTCCCTACTCCCTCTCCCTCTCTTTCCTTACTCCCTACTCCCTCTCCCTGCTCCCTACCTCCCTCTCCATCTCCCTGCTCCCTACTGCCTTTCCCTACTCCCTCTCCCTCTCTCTGCTCCCTCTCCCTCCTCCCTGCTCCCTCTCCCTCTCTCTGCTCCCTCTCCCTCTCCCTGCTTCCTCTTCCTCCTCCCTGCTTCCTCTCCCTCACTTACTTATTTGTTGTGGTAAGACATTTATACTCTACTGTTAATAGTTTTGAAGTATACCATTGCATTGTGCACAACAGGTGAAGTCCCACCAAATACCCTCCCTCCTCCTGCCGTCCCCCCCCCTTCTTCCCTTCTTCTTTCTGGACTATAGTTATGTTTTCTCATTCATATGAATGTGTAGGTGATTATATATTGGTTTCATGATAGTATTGAGTACATTGGATATTTTTTTTCCATTCTTGAGATACTTAAAAAAATTTTTTACAACAAAGATATTTGCACCAGAATGTTTATTGCAGCCTAATTCATAATTGGCAATGGAAGTGCCCAACTGCCCATCAAC
Source organism: Arctocebus calabarensis (assembly GCA_963573935.1). Taxonomy (NCBI): domain Eukaryota; kingdom Metazoa; phylum Chordata; class Mammalia; order Primates; family Lorisidae; genus Arctocebus; species Arctocebus calabarensis. Next base: position 23,182 of record CAUYON010005516.1, on the reverse strand, counting down.
CCTTGAGTAGATTAACAAATTGTGTATATATGGGTGGCACCTGTGGCTCAAGGAGTAGGGTGCCAGCTCTATATACTGGAGGTGGCGGGTTCAAACCTGGCCCTGGCCAAAAACTGCAAAAAATAAAAATAAATTAAAAATAAATTGTGGTATATGTACACCATGGAATACTATGCAGCCATTAAAAAAAGATGGAGACTTTAGATCTTTTATGTTTACATGGATAGAACTGAAATATATCCCTAAACACACTTAAATCCCTCAAAGTTTCTGATCTTGTGTACTCCAGTTCACATTCCTTCGCCCCAGCCTCCTTTCACCTTCTGGATACATTGGTCTCTCCCACTTAGTGTTCTACACATGCTACTACCCCTTGTTTCTAAAATTCTGCCCACTGCTCTGCCCATGCTCTAGGTGTGGCTGATTCTTTTCATTTCTCAATTCCTAATTAAATGGTAACTTCTCAGAAAAGCCTTCAAAAGCTCCATGGTCCGTTTATTCGCCTCTCTGTATCCAGTTCCAAAGGCATCCCTGGAATATAGTAGATGCTTAATCGGTGTTTGAGAAAACAATTGGCTGACTCTGAGTGAATGAAGTTTCTCCTTTCTGTCCACATTTATTCTTCATCTTTTCCTGTAGTCTAGTCTCATTTTATATCTCCATTCAAATATCACACTGCTTCCATTAGAACTACCCGATCCTTGTCACTCCCAATCAGATATTGATTCTAAATACAACACTTATTGTGCTCTTTCTAATTTTATAGTTACATAGTTGGTGACTCCTGGAGAAAAGGTGCTGCCCTTTTCCTATCTGAATCTTACTAACACAGTGCCTGACCTCTGGTTAGATGTCAGTAAGGTTGAAATTTGGTTGCCAAAGACATTCTTCTGTGAGCAGACTCTGTATTCATGCTGGGCTGGGTCACTAATCTCTTCCTCTAGTGTTTGTAAAATACACTTTTCCCCTAAAAATTGAGTCTCTGTCCCTCAGAGGATACTTTTATTCAATTAATCACAGCCCAGCCCCAGTGTCATTGTTATTCTACAGACTGTTTTTGCTCTCCTTAATGACATCTTGCTGCTGAGAGGAAGTAAAATGCTACAAAGGAGTTTCTGAAAATGGATTTAAAAATGAAAGAAGTACTTTTTATTAAGTGTTTAATACGAATTTCCAGTCCCTTCCTCCCAGATCAAAAGAGGCATAGATTGAAACCACTGTATAGAACATGAACCTCCCATAAGGGAGATGTTACGAATTTCAAAACATATCTTCAGTATTAAACTCTGATATTTAGCCAGCATCTTGCAGTATGTAATTTGTTCCCTGGGCACCTTGAACAGTACAGTGGCACTTTGGGGACTCAGTCAAGTTATAACACTTGACAGGGCTGTGTTCAATAGTAGGTCAGGTCTGGAAGGAATTCTCCCAAGGGATTTAATACATTTGCAATTGTAGGCTGCCCTTTTAATAATGTAAATGTTCCTTCGTGGTAAAGGAATATTAAACCTTGATAAGCTATAGCTAATATTTTGTTTCCCTTTTGGTGCCTTTGTATATTTCTAAATTTTTACAGTTTAAGTTATTTTTGTAATCAAATGCATTTTCTTATTTCAAAACACTAATTTAGATTGCACTCATCCATAAATACCAATGACACCAGTTTGTTCTACACTGATAACAAGCAGCAAATATTAACAAGTCCAACAATAGCAGGTATTGGAGGGAGCACACTTGCATCCACAAGCTACCTCATAATACCTCCCCTGGCTGATGGGAGCGTGAAGTTCTCAAAACCATGACAGAAGAACTTTGGCATTAACTTCTAAAATTTATCCATGTACTCTTTATACCTGAGGTATAATATCCAAGAGGTGGCCTTTTACATAAACAACAATGTTCAAAGCTGCTCTGTAAACAATAGCAAAATCCTGGAAACAACTCACATGCCCACAGTGACAGAGTGGATAAGTAAATGGAGGCATAGTCCCCAAATGGGATGTTAGCCAGCTTTCAAAAACAAATGAGCCATAGCGAACCCAAAGATATGAGTCTTAGAAATACAATAGTTAAGAGAAAAAAGTAGGTACCAGAACATTACTTATAGCATATCCTTTTGAGTTAAAAACAAAAATAAAATAGACTTTTGAAAATATAGATAGACATGATGAAACCTATATAGAAAGGACTGCCAGGAGTGATGGCAATGGGATCTGGGCTGGTACCTAGTCAGGCTGTGGCGGCAGAGGATGGAATCAGTGAGAAGTAACAAATGATTAGAGGTATGTTACTCTGAAGACCCTGGATTTTGTTTTGAGCAATGTTTCTATGGATGCTTATACATATATAATTAAAAATTACTAAATAAGTGAAATCAAGCCATGCATGATGGAAGAGTGTCACAAATTGAAGATTATGTATGATTAATATAATCCCAAAGAGCTTCCCTTTCACTCCCACCCCTTAAAAAAGAGGGGGGAAAGCAGGAGTTTTTATGCAAATGAATTGCAAAAGCAAGATTGCAACGATATATTTCACCTATTGATGTAAATGAACTGTTGCTAGACTGAGTCAAATTATTTGTGTCTTTTCTTTATTTTTTCCTTAAGACGTGGGGGTTTCACCCTGTTGTCCAGGCTAGAATACAGTGGTGCCATACACAACTCACTGCAGCCTTGAAGTCCTGGACTCAAGTAAACCTCCTGCTTCAGCCTCCCAAGTAGCTAGGACTACAGGGGCACATAGCACATCCAACTACTTTTTAAAAAAAATTTTAGAAACAAGGTCTCGCTATATTGCCTGCATCTATTTAAAGCAAGTACCCAAGCACTGATGACTATGTCATTGCTACAGCATTAGCCTCATTCAAGTGACAGTGGATCTTTAAATATTTAAAACTATCTTTACAAAAATTTTCCCTCCCTCCTTCATTTCCTTCCTTCCTTTTTTGACAAAGTCTCACTCTGTGCTCTGGGTAGAGTGCTAAGGCATCATAGCTCACAGCAATCACAAACTCTTAGGCTTAAGCGATCCTCCTACCTAAGTCTCCTGAGTAGCTGGGACTACAGGTCCCCACAACCATGCCTAGCTAGTTTTTTCTATTTTTACTACAGACAGGGTTTCCCTTTTGTTCAGGCTGTTCTCGAACTCCTGAGCTCAAGTGATCCATCCTTTTTGGCCTCCCAGAGGGCTAGGATTACAGGTATGAGCCACCGTGCCTGGCCTGCAGATATTTTCTAATTCTAGCTTTTTGCTTTCCAATTAATCCAAACTAGCAAGGTTCTACTTTACAAGACAGTCTTTTTCTTATCCCAAATCCTTTCCAGAACTCTGTGGAGGAAAAGTGGACATAATATTTTTTGGCATTTATTTTTTCCCTAAAACAAAGAGTTCCAATTTCATTCTAAATAAGAGTTGTACCATTTTGAAAATGTTTTCTAAGCATGTAGTCTGTACCAGGGCTGATGCTGAGCCTGGAGATGTATACCTGAATAATAGCTGAAATTCTTGGCCTTACAGTAGCTCACAATGTGGAGCATGCAACAAATGTGTAAATTATTAATCCACCACATGAGGAATGTTATGATAAAGGTCTGAACAAAGAAGGCTGTGCCTTCCACTTCCTACTTGGGAGACAAGGCAATGATTTGAGAAGTGACATTGAAGCTGGGCTATGAGGAGAGAAAAGGCATTCCAGGCAGAGGAGTTTCTCACCAGTCAAGGACATGAGAAATAAGGGCGCATAGCCCTTTCAGCTTTTGAATAGTGTTTGCAAGAGGAAGATGATCTGTCCTTTGCTGTAACAGTTATAGCCTTCTATGTCCAGTTCTCCAGCTTCTGTCTCCTGAGGCTCACCTCTTTTCTTCTGAGAACCAAAGTTGGGCTCCTTCTCAAAAAGGGCGAAATTGCCTGGCTGAATCTCTGTGTTCTATCTTATTGTGGCCTTCCACTTCTGACATGACTGAGTTCCAAAAGGCAGGGTTAGCCTTAGCTATGAAGTGACTTATGCAGGCTCAGCTACATCTGTTTGAGGGAGAAAAAATAGGCTGCATTAGAGAGGCATTGAAGAGGCACAGTTGCCTGAATGAGTGGAACATGCTGTCAACTCTGGTCTTATGCTCCTGATTCTTAAATCTGGATTCCTTCCAAAAAGGTTGAGAACATAATGAGTTCAGAAGGCTTTGGTAAGCTTATTAGAGTGAGTTAACAGCTTAGCAAGAAGATAAGTATAATTGGTCTTCTTGTATGACCTCAGAGACATCCTGCGTGGAATCCTGTTTCATATTTCTCATGACCTTTTGTAAAAGCGGAATTCTCGTTAGGAGTGTTAGCTCATGCCTGTCATCCCAGCTACTATGGAGATTAAGGAGGGTGGATCACCTGAGCCCAGGAGTTTGAGGCTACAGCAAGCTATGATGATTCCACTGGACTCCAGCTTGACAAAGTGAGACCCTATCTCTAAAATAAGTAAATAAACAGATAAATTCATACATAATTCTTAAAATTGCTAGACATGAGTTTTCCCACTGTATGTCAGAGGGATAATCTGATGAATGGTAGAATTAGCCTAAAGACAGCAGTGATGCAGGAAAAACTGTTATGAGCCTGTCACAGGGCAAGAATGAGGTCTTGGTACTCCAAATGGCCTGGGTTCCCTTGGGCCAGGAGCTGACATTCCTACCCCTCTGTCATCGGTCAGGGGCCAATTTGGCAGATGTCCTAAAGACCTGGCAGAGGTACTTTTGAACACCAGACATTTCCTCTTTTATCTATTGTCCCAGAACCTTTGTTCATAGTCCCAAAACTTGGAGTAAGAAGGGGCAGGGTAGGATTCTGAATCTGTTGATTAATCCAGACCCTGAGTTCTTCCTTCTTGGTTTCCATGCCAGCTATCGGCTAGCTGTTGCCACAACCAATTTTGTAAAAGTTCTTTGAACTTACCAAATCTCAATATCCCTGACTTTGTATATCAAAGTCAAATTTCCCAGTCAAATTCTCTGGTCTTTTCTTTCTGCTCAATTGTGTACAGCTTTATTTAAAAATCAATATTTAAGACATTTCATATGTAACTTGCTTTGGGAAAATAACCCAAAAGTACAGTCAGTAAGTTTCTCTTGGAACTGGCTGAAATAGGCATTATTTCTCATCCTATTTGTATTTCTACACTCTGAGCCCAATGTCAGGAGACCTAGAGGGGTGCATCCCTAAAGGAGAGCCACAACTCACACCAAATCAGCCAGGTTTTCACCTGCAGTGCCCCAGAGTTTCAGAGATATACAGCCACAAACATGTATTTCTTCTCTGGGTCTGTGGGTCAACTGGGATAGTTCTACTTTTTGCTGCCTGTTGGGTTTGTATCAACTCCCTGTGTCTCATCCTTCTGTAACCAACAGTGATTGGGGAAGACTCTTCCCTTGGCAAAAGTCAGGATTGCAAGAGACCAAGCAGAGTGAAGAGGCATATTTCAAGCCTCTAGTTACCTCTCATATACTCATATTCTGTTGGCTAAAGTAAGTCACACATCAAGCCCAGAATCAGTGGGGTGGGAGTATATTTCTCCCACAGGTGTAATCCTGTTTCCCACTCACATACACTGCCAGTAGAGACCTGGAGAGAGAAAGGTGATCTTGAGTCAGCCTTCATGCTCCCAGTTCCACCAGCATCAGATGGCTGACCATTTTTCTACTTGCATCTCTCTCCCTTTAACACAGCTCACACTCCTGTGTGGGTCACAGTCTGTACATGCTCCTTCCATGGCTTCTCTTTTTTTGTTGTTGTTATTTTTTTATCCTCAGGGTACATATAAGTCAGAATCCTTCCATGGCTTCTCATCTTCCTCTTCTTCCAAAAATGTGGGCACACTTGGTTATTGGACTTTCCCTTGGGAACTTAATCTGTCTCTTTTTTGTTGTTGTTTGTTTTTGAGACAGAGTCTCACTATGTCACCCTTGATAGAGTGCTATGGCATCACAGCTCACAGCAAACTCAAACTCTTGGGCTTAAGCAATTCTCTTGCCTTAGTCTCCTGGTAGCTGAGACTACAGGTGCCCTCCCACCCCCACAATGCCTGGCTATTTTTTTGTTATTGTTGTCATTGGTGTTTTTAGCAGGCCCTCACTGGGTTTGAACCCATCAGCCCTGGTGCATGTGGCCAGCGCCCTAACTACTGAGCTACAAGCGCCAAGCCAGGAAACTTAAATCTATCTCAAGGACATAGATGTACATCCCTGGCTCAGTGTCTCCTTGATTTCTAGGTTGACCTTTCCCCTGCATATAAGTATTTCCCCTGGAATTCACCTCAAACTCAGAGTCACCTCAAAGTCAAACATTTTCTCGTGCAGTTCCTCACTCAGGTGTACATTTATTCCTATTTTCCTATTTATGTTAAAAACCCCCGTCTTCCTCCTCCACCCCACCAGCTTCCTTAGTTTTGGGGCTTTTGAATCATTTGTCCTTAAATCTCCTTTCACTTTATTGCTATTTATTTAATCAGTCACTAACCTCTATTTGATCTTACCCATTGGCTCCCAGAATCACCCCTTCTTATCTCCCATGGTGGGCCAGGGTTTATGAGAATATGCCTGCATGACCAGTCTGGCTTTCCTTCCTTCCTTCCTTCTATCTCCTCCTCCTTTAAAGCTTCTGCCTGTCTGCTACCAGAGGATTTTTTCTGAGTGCTCACTATCATCTAGGTGTTCCTTGCACACATCAGCCCACAGAGAAGGGTGGTGGCAGAAGAGTGCCTGGAGATTAAGCCAGTCATCAGGCCTCATTGTTCTGTGTGTCCCACTCTATGTCCAGTGTCAATCCTCTGTTCTAACAGGGCCATCATCCCTCACCACCTCTGCATCATGCAAATCCTAGAGAGCCTGGATTTACTTTCTTCTGCTAGTTTTAGGTCCCCTGAAGCCCCATTCTTAGAGTATGGCTTCTCCTAGAGATCTTCAGCATAAGTCGAAAGCAGAAATTGCTTACCCAGATAGAGAGAAACCAAAAATGGGACATGGATTGGCTGAAGTACAGGATACCTGCTGTGGAGCTGATCCATTCATGCTTTGCCCTGTTTCTCTACCTTCCAACCAGGATTTAGAAAAGTCTGGATACATAGTACTAGAGCCCTGATGGATACTTGTTGGTTAACTAGAATTCAATTGTACAGATGGACAAATGATTTCAGTACCAATGATGAATGTTCCTGAAGGCCACAGTGAGCACGGAGTAGTGATCATGTCTAATACAGAAGAGGCCTTGGTGAATGTTCACTGGATGAGTGGATGAGATGGGAGTGAGACAACAAACTGCTGGGGGCCAGGAGAATAAACTCTAGTTTCCTCTGAACCTGTGGTCAACATAGCATCATTAATGTGTGGTTAGCATGTCATCAGTAGTGTTAACAGGCATGATGCAAGTGATAACATGTATTTCATAGTTATTTTTTTTCTTACATCTCTCTAGCTTTTCCCTTCCCACCCTACACGTTAAGTACTATGAAAGCACAATATTATCCAGACCAGGTAGTTAATGAGAGACCTTGAGCTAACATCTACATTTTAAAACTTGACTGCAATTCCAGCTTACGAAACCCTTCTTATTCCCAGTAACACATTAAGTTAAGACTCATTAAGGCTTCAAAAGTAATGAGACTTATACTAATACAATGAGGCATCCTTGCTAATAAGTAGGGAGAGACAAGATTGATTTAAGTATCTGTCACTTCCAAAAACATGCTTACTGATGGAGATAAAGTTATAAACTTATCTTTTTCTTAATTTTCATGTGTGTTCTCTGCTAATTAGAGATGTCAGATGATAACAGTTAATTTTCTCCTGCTTTTAGAAAGGATGACCACCCTTCTGGCCTCTGGAGTTGGCCCCCAGATGTCCCACACACATTCTCCTCCCCTGCCCCAACACCAGGTCCTTCTCCAGTGTGTTACCGACACAGACTTGAGTTGTTTCTGCATCTTCACCTCCTATCTCATGGGTAGATCAAGCAACAGAGGATGTTACCCTTTAAACCAAAAGTTGGGTTGACATATTCTGCCCATGAAAGAATATAGACATGAAACTTGCAGATCACACTGTAAGTTAATAATATATTTATTAATTTAGACTTAATAGGTTGAAACTCTATGTGTCACAATATTGATTATTATTGTCTCAAGATTGGAGTCAGCTTTTCTTGATGAAGATTAAATGGAAAGATCTAATGATACATGACATCAATTTCTTTTCCTTTAGTTATCCATTTTAAATGACCCCTTCCTTCTTTTAGACTTGCTTCTTAATGTTATTTTGGGCACTGCTTCCTTGTAGGAAACTTCAGAAATCTCTTTAGGCTCAGACCTTTAATCCTAAAACTCTAGGAGATGGAGGCAGAAGGATTGCTGGAGCCCAAGAGTTGGAGGTTGCTGAGAGCTAGAATGAGGCTATTGCACTCTGACCCAGGTGTCAGAGCAAGACCCTCTCTCAAGGAAAAAGAGGAACAAGGGTGGAACAGACAGAGAATTATATTTAGAAGAAAGTTGCAGGGAGGGAAAAAGGTATCTGATTTATCTTTGAAAATGAGTCAATCAGGGAAGAGAGTCCAGATTTCATATAATACTTGCCATTTCAGTTTCCCACAACAGATATATTTCTCAATAGACAAGTATAAATTTGATATCATATTATGCTAGTAAATAATATTAATAAACCAACATACATAAGACATTTTGCTGGGGTACTCTGTTCTGTCAAGTTAGTGCTCATGATTTAACTACTGTTCCTTATTAAAAATCGCTCAGCTTGCTTGTATTGGGACAAAGATGAAAGAAATTGCCTCTTTGAGGCATTTTCTGTGTCACACATAAGTGTATGATCTCGCTAGATGTTTGTAACATCCTCTGAGGTGGTGCTTATGGTCTTTGTTTTACATTGCACAAAGCTCAGAACCTTTCAATGAATTATCTGAGGATTCATAGTTAATTAAATGATGGAACTAGAATTCAGAACCTGGCTTTAAAAAGTACTGCTCAAAAACAGAGTGCCAGGGCGGCTCCTGTGGCTCATCGAGTAGGGCTCCGGCCCCATATACCGAAGGTGGTGGGTTCAAACCGGCCTCGGCCGAACTGCAAAAAAGCAGAAAAATAGCAGGGCGTTGGGGCAGGCGCCTGTAGTCCCAGCTACTTGGGAGGCTGAGGCAAGAGAATTGCCTAAGCCCAGGAGTTGGAGGTTGCTATGAGCTGTGTGACACGGCACTCTACCAAGGGTGATAGAGTGAGACTCTGTCTCTACAAATAGAAACCAAAAAACAGAGTGCCACCATACCTCCTGTGGCTCTGGAATTGCTTTCAAATGATTTTGTTTGAGGATAAGAAAAAAACCAAAAGAAAATGACTCATTCACTGCCTTTCCAGACTTTAGCTGTACTTTGGTTTTGTTAGACTTTTCTCCTCCTCTTCTGGAAACCTCTTTTTGGTCTTTAAGTACTGAGAATTCCCCAGTCTCACTGACCTCAACAGTGCAGTGGAGGAAAGAAAAATGTAGAAAAATATACAAGATGAAAGTAGAGAAATATTCTGTCACAGTACAGTCTGACACATCATTTAAACAATCTTAGTACAGTGAATTTGAGAACAAGGGAAATGATTTCTCATTGAGAAATAAAAGTCCTTTGCCTTGAAGAATATTTTCAAAACCTAATCCTTCATTCCCCTAGATAATTCTTGAAATAAAAATAGTTCATATCAAGCTACATCATGAAAGAAATAATTCAGTAGTCCCTGAGAATTTACCTACTTTCTATTCAAACATTAAAGTGATCATTTAATCTTACATACAATTCCCTGAACTCCCCCTAAATAATTGCTTTGGTGATTTTAGCTCAGCCTTGAAACAGACCTGTATCTATTGCATATTTAACTTCATTTGAAAGAGAGATGCAATTTTAAAGAAGTAGAGACCTCAAAGGTTTAGACCCTTTTCCCATAGGGACAAGAAAAGAAGAAAAGAAGAGATGTAAGTTGTGGGAACCCAGAATGGTATTAGGTATGGGCTCTAATAATAATATCACCTGTTATACACAGGATATTAAATGACACTAAATGACATATTAAATGACAATGCCTGGTAGATGTCATATTAAATGTCTTTAAATGACACCTACCAGGCACCTTCTCATCTGGTACCTCATTTATGCGTCACAATAGCCCTTTCAGATAGGCACTTCGGCCATTATGATTTCTTGTCTTTGAGATAAGAAAATTGAGCCTCAAAGACTAAAGGTGACAGAGTCAGAATTTAAACTCTGATCTCCAGGCTCCAGTCTACTACTCTTTCTACCAAGCCATTTGGACACACGTTTGTTGTTGATAAGCTCTTGTTAGGAAGATTTGTCAAGAATTATACAAAGCCTTTGCTTACATTGGAGTATTTCCTATGTTTGAAATATGTGGATGTGGGTGGCACCTGTGGCTCAGTGAGTAGGGCGCCAGCCCCATATATAGAGGGTGGCGGGTTCAAACCCAGCACCAGCCAAACTGCAACAACAAAAAAATAGCCAGGTGTTGTGGCAGGCACCTGTAGTCTCAGTTTCTCGGGAGGCTGAAGCAAGAGACTCGCCTAAGCCCAGGAGCTGGAAGTTGCTGTGAGCTATGATGCCACAGCACTCTACCGAGGGCAACAAAGTGAGACTCCATCTCTTAAAAAAAAAAAAAAAAAAAAAAATGAAACATGTGGATTTTTCCTGGGGGTTATAACAGTATTTACAGATATAGAAATTAAGTTGTAATAATTAAGTTCTGATTAGTGGCTGCTATGATGCTAAGTTAGAGATGAGCTAAATTTAAGATAATAATTTATGAGTAAACTGTTCTATTCAATCTGCATAGCGAGGGCATGTGGGTTCCAGGATAAAAGTGAAGCTGCTTAAATCAAAAGTGAAATAAGAAGAAGATAGCAAAGAGGAAATAAATAGGATGTCACTTAGAGTGATATCATTCTGGTTAAAAGAATAGCTGTAAAAATAGTGTGGACAGGGTGGTGCCTGTGGCTCAAAGGAGTAGGGTGCCGGCCCCATATACCGCCGGTGGCTGGTTCAAACCATGCCCTGACCAAAAAAAAAAAAAAAATAGTGTGGAGTTTTGAAAGCATTTTTCCAAGTAAGTTAGCCTTGTGTCCAAATAGAGCTTGAAATCTAGTATCCATCCATTTTTTAAGTTAATTTATTCATTTAGCATCTATTTGCTGAGTATTCCCATCATGCCAGTTGACTGTGCTGGGCCACAAGGATTTGGGGGGGGGAGCATAGTTCCTATCCTTGAGGAGTTTATAGATCAATAGGTGTGTGTCATAAATAGAGACACTCAGAAATGCAAATGTAGGCTTCACAAAGGTCTAGTGTTCATCTTATGATGGGCACCGCCTTTGCCTATCTTCCAATTTTCCAAATTTTGTATTTTCTTTTAAATGGAATTTTCAGTATTTCATAGTATAAGAGATATTGCAATCACTCTAATTTGCAGGAAACTAATTATTAAGACATTCATTCATTCAGTGAACATTTGTTAAATGCATACCGTGCGCCTTGATTTCTGTTGAGTAATTGGGGTTATAAAACTGAAGCCAGCATATTTTCTATTATAAGGAGCTCTCATTTTAATAGGTGAGAAAAATAAATAAACAAACAAATATGCCCAACACTGATTCTGCTACTTACTAGCTACATGACCTATACCAAGCAATTTAATCTTATGGAACTTTTGTGACAATAAAAAGATAATGCCTGAAAAGCAGAAGGAGAGAGCCTGGCACATATGAAGCCTTCATGTAGTTGGTGATTATGAGAGTCTATGTAGTTGGGCTCCTGGAGGCACACAGATTTGGGAGGAGTCACTAGCACCTGAGGGAAGGCTCAGTAAGGAGAGAATTCCCGCAGAAAGTGCTGCCTGATCTGTATGGAGAACGTTAGAGCATTTTCCCCAAATGCAGGTGGAGGTTCCCCAAGAGGCAGAGGCTACACATGGACCTCAGTTAGGGAGGCACAGAGAGGAGGATAAAGCACAGGGACAACCTACACTAGCACAGCACTAAAAAGGCTGGAGAAGTGAAGTGAAATGAAGAGGAGGGGACTAGACCCCATGTGTCCACACACACTCTGCAGCCACGGGCAGAAATGTGGCGGGTTTATATTTGAGAAAGTTCCTGTAGTGCCAAATTACCCAATGAGACCTTATATCATTTTGCCCTGTTTTGTCTGTATCTCTTTGGTTAAAAAATAAACATTTGTGACCAGACGTGGTGGTCACACCTGTAATCCCAGCACTTTGAGAGGCTGAGGAGGGAGAATCACTTAAGGCCAGGAGTTCAAGACCAGCCTAGGCAACATAGTGGGACCTCATATCTATAAAAAAATCAAAAAATTACCTGGGTGTGATGGTGCACACCTATAGTTCCAGCTGTAGGCAGAGGCAGGAAGATCACTTGAGCCCAGGAGTTTAAGGCTGAAGTAAGCAATGATCATGCCACTGTACTGTAGCCTGGATGACAGAGAAACACTCTATCTCAGAAAAATTAAATTTAAATTAAAATTAAAAAGTTTTAAAAAGAACCATTTTCAAAACCTGCTGGACAGACCAATAAGTGTGAGCTCACTTGTATAGGGACTCTAAACAAGTCTAACTCACAGAAGCAGAGAACAGTGATTACTAGGGGCTTAGGGGTAGAGGTGTTGGTCAAAGGATACAAAGTTTCTCTATGTAGGATAAGTCCAGAGATCTCAGGTACAGCATAGTGGCCACAGTTAATAAAACTATTATATATTACATACTTGAAATTCACTAAGGCCGGAGATCTTAAACCCCCCTCCCCACAAATACAGACATGCACGCACAAATAGTAACTAGGTGAGATGATGGATGTGTTAATTAAGTTGATTGTAGTAAGCATTTCACAATGTTTATGTATATCAAATTAATACATATACCTTGGGCCAGGCGTGATGGCTCACACCTATAATCCTAGCACTCTGGGAGGCCGAGATGGGTGGAGTGCCCTGAGCTCACAGGTTCAAGAACAGCTTGAGCAAGAGTGAGACCTCATCTCTAAAAATAGCCCAGTGAGTGACAGGCACCTGTAGTCCCAGCTACTGGGGAGGCTGAGGCAAGAGAACCACTTAAACCCTAGAGTTTGGGATTGCCGTGAGCTATGATGCAACCGCACTCTACAGAGGTTGACAAAATGAGACTCTGTCTCAAAAACAACAACAACAACATATACTTTGAATATAAACAATTGTTAAACATACTTCCATAAAGCTGAAAAAGATAGAGCTATCTCTGTTAAAAAAAAAAAAAAAAAAAACAACCTAAGGACACTTAAAAAAACACATTGAGCATCTACTTTAAGCAAGAAATGTGTAAATAAGTCGGAAGATTCTCTTTCTGGTTCTAAAGGAAACTAGGAAATTGATATCCTGTTTGTTCCAGCAAATGCTATAAGAATAAATCAAGTATGAAATATGTACATTTCTTAGTATCTTTGATTGTGTTGGCAGAGAATTACCTATCTAGAATAAGTGTTTGGAGACACAAGATTTTAGCTGTGTGCAGCCCAAACCAAAATCCATTCTCTAAAACTATCTGACATGGCCAGGGCCTAATTCAGTGGAGGCCTACCATCTGGAATAGTATCAAACTCTCTTTTTACCCCATTTTCCTTTAGAATTAAAGTTGAATAATTTTGTCATGGGGTCATTAAAAACAAGGCAAATACAAAACAAAGAAATGATCTCCTTTTTCTGAAGAGCAGACAAGGCAGTGACATTTTAGCTGTTACTACAGTAACAGAGCTGTCAAAAAGGCTCACTGGCCCTCAGTTTAACCATAGGAAACATTTTTCTTAAATTATTTTGGCCTTATAGGATGCTTTCTTAAATGAAAAATATCACAGTTAGCATGCCCGACTCTTGTTGACCTGATCATTTTATGAAGAATAATAGTGTTATTATGGCAGAGCAGTCTGAAAAGACTGTCAGCTTGCTTAGGCTGAAGAGTCTCAGTGATCTCAGAGGATGCTCACAAGTGAGAAAGAAGGATTGAGAGCTAAATGTGTAGACTGAACTGTGGCAGAGAAACCAGTACTTTCTTCAGCATCCATGGGTTTTCACTTCCTTCTTTGGAAGAATCTCTTCTTGGTGGGAAGTATAATTATCCTTGCATATATCACTTAGGGAAGAGGACACGTGTCCATAATCACTGAAAGGAAATACTCTAGCATGGTAAGTTTATCCTGGCTGTCCTAATGAGGTTTAGCAGCTGACGCCAAGCCACTATGTAAGGGACTTGGCCTGGCTAGATTACCAGGGGCATTGTTAGTTTCTGGATACTGTAGGGAAAGCCACACATTCTTATGTATAGTGTATCAAAATGATGCACTGATATACTAAAAACTCTCTTATGTACATGTTCTCATTCACTATTCACATTTTTATTTTAGTTTTTGAATAACTGATACTTGCACATGGTATAAAATTCAAAGGTTCAAAGGAAAAGATGGTAAACTATCTCCCTCCCATCTCTTTTTCTTACCACCTGACTTTTCTCCCTGGAGTTACCATTTCCTGAATGTGAAATATTCAAGAGATAGTCTCACTCATTAGCTCTGAATTAAGCTCCCTTAGTTCTGCACACACAAAACTGATATTGAAAGTATGACGTTATTTGGGAGAGGGGTGTAATTTGGCCCATTTAACAATAAAATACTATAATACACAAAATTTTATAGTAGTAAAATATTCTTATTCCATGTTTCATTTTACTCTTATTATAGTCATTTTACAGTTCATAAAATAGAGGTGAGGATAAGTGCCTTTCATTGTATCTTACAGCTAATTAGTGGCAGAATTAGACTGGGGTATCCTACTGATTCCCCTGTATTCACACTTCTGTCCATTGTAGCAAGCCTCTTTCTAGGGTGATTCTCCATATTCTCCAAGTATATCTTGAGTTGTAACTTGATTCCTGTTCTGATTTTAGAAATACTATATTGAAAGACGCAATACTATGAAGGGCTTTTAAAGAAGACCCATGCCTAAAAAAAATACATCATTATGACTAATCTCTGAGTCCTTCTTTGTGCTGGGCATTGTGCTAGACGCTTTCCGTATGCTATTTAATGTCACAGCAATCTTGTGAAGTAGATGGTATTAACCCATTTTACAGTGGAGAAAACAGAGGCACAGAGAGATGATGTAAATTGCTGAGGCAATACAACTTGAAAGTAGTGGTGCTGGGAATTCAAATCCAGATCTGCGCCTAAGACTGCCAAACAGTGCTGCTTGATCCCATGTTGGGTGACCAGAGCAGAAGTGGTTATCGGCATAATATAGATATTTTATTTATTTAGATATAGCAAATACATAGGAGTCTTGATTACTGGCAATCATTAAAAGATTATAAAATTCAAGTGTTGAACTCTTTTAAAAATATCATAGAACATTATTTAAAGAAATAAAATTTTGTTCCTGCGTTCAAGATGTTGCCATTAAGTCGAGGCACAGAAGTAGCCCAAATAAGCCTCAGAACATAAATAACATGCTCATAAAACCACACTTGGAAACATAGAATCAGAGAAGTATGAAGTTAGGAAGGCCAAGGAGGTTATTTAGAGACTTCATCCAAGTCTGAAGTCATCCTTTTCCCTCTGATTTGTGTGTCAGTGATACTACCAGACTCCCAAGACAATAAACCCACAGAAATGGAGTTCTAATAATTCCTTCCACTCTTTCATCTCTAATCTCCTGAGGATCACCCTTGCAAACTAAATTTAAAGTGACCATCAATAGTGCACTTCTCTTTCATACACAGGAAGATTAATAAGCACATGCCAACTATTTCACATCCATCCCCTACCCTGACATCAAATAAGGGTTTAAAAAGGAAACTACCCCAGATTCTGGACTCCAGTCTCTTTGTAGTCCAGTTCAACAAACACTGTGTAGGCACAAGAACTCTCCTAAAATACAACTTTCCTGTTGCTCCCCAAATTACACGAGGATTGACTTATTTCTGCATAGGTCCTCACTTTAGCTCTTATTCCATCCCCCCATAGCTATGCTTCTTTACTCTCATTTCCTCACACATCAGGTTCACATGCCTACCATTTTGCTTTTCACATGTGGTGGAAAAGTCCCTGGACTGTGTTATTTATGTGAGTCGGAATTGGAGTTGGCCCTAGCTGTGCATCCATCACTGGTGAAGGGCGTAGGTAAAAGATGATGGATGCATCCCCTGATGTGCCACCCAGCAGTGGTATTACAGTAGTTCCACTTTCAGTACGGTGAAATAAACTCCTCCCAGGAAAATCCTCCCACAAATAACAACTAAAAACTCTGGGGAAAAATATCAACAACCTGAAGGTACTAGAGAGTGAACAAAAGCAAACAAATTCTTGAGGGGTGTCAAAACATGGAAGAAAAGAATGGCAAGAGTGTGTTTCCCACTTTTATGACTTTTGGCCTGAGGTCAGAACGTAGCTAGTGGCCACATCTGGCTTTTAAAGTTTTAATAGAAAACTACAGCCTTTCTCTTCAGAAGAACCATACAATAGCATTCAGGGAAACCATAGACTCTGGAAAATGAGGGGGACGTGTACATCCTGCAATGGGAAACCCAGAGAGTGGAAAACACAAATCTTGTGTGTAAACTGCCTAAATCTCTGGCTGACCCCTGAACCACAAATGCATGGGACAGATTCTTGCTAAAGATGTAAGAACTAAATTGACATTTGAGTTGCCACTCAAGAAACAGAATTTTTCATTTGAATCCAATCAAGTTAATTACCTGCTTTGAAAACAAACAAAATCAGTCCTCTTTAGAAGAGTATAGCAGAATCCACATAATAACCTTCACAATGTCTAAGATACTTTGCAAAATTCTTTGACATACAAAGAACCTGGAAAATGTGACTCATTTAGAGAAAAGACAGTCAACTAAAACCATCCATGAGATGACTCAGATGTTGAAATGAGCAGACAAGGATCTCAAAGCAATTTTAACTATGTTCAATGAACTATGCTCACAGTGAATACAAATACAAGACATTTTATGAGAGAACTAGAAACTTTAAAAAAGAACCCAGTGGAAATTCTAAATTGAAAAATATGGCCAGGCATGGTGGCTCATACCTGTAATCTCAGCACCTATAATCTTGAGAAGCTGAGGCAGAAAGATCCTTTGAGTTTAGGTGTTTAAGACCAGACTGGACAACAAAAAATAAGAAAAATTAGTTAGATGTGGTAGTGCTCACTTATGGTCCTAACTACTTGGGAGGCTAAAGTGGGAGGATCTCTTGAGCCCAGGAGTTCAAGGTTACAGGGTGTTATAATAGTGCAACTGCACTCCATCATGGGGGACATAATGAGATCCCGTCTCTAAAAAAAAAAAAAAAAAAAGCATTGTCAAATGGATTTTTTAAAAGCAGAACCAAAATATCTGATATTTACAGATGGATTAAAGGTAAATGAGTGGAAAAAAGTGCACCTGTACCATCCAAACCGAAATCATAAAGGCAGCTGGAGTGCCAATCGGTCAGATAAAACAAACATCAAGACAAAGAGTATTACCAAAGATAAAAAGGAATATTTCTTAATGATAAAAGAGTCAACTTACCCAAAAACATAAAAACCATTAAAAACCATTTTATCAGTTTACTGACAAAGTTGCAAATCACATCAAGCAAAATTTGATAGAAGTAAGAAACAGACATTTCTGCAATTTTATTGGGTGATTTGAATACCACTGTACTGATAAATTATTAATAGCTACAATTAGAAATCGATAAAGAAAAACAATTAGAAAAAAAGCAAACCAGCAAAACATAGGTGATACAAAAGCAACAACTACAACCTTAACCTAATTATATTTATAGAACACTATAAATAATTTATAATTTATAGAACACTATATCCCAAAACAGAAGAATATTAATTCTCTTCAAGTGCTCATGGTACATTCAACAAATCGACCATAATACAAATTTCAATGAATTAAGTTGAATGAAATACAATCTGCCCTCATATATTTGGAAGTTAAACACACTACTAAAAAAAATCCACAGATCAAAGAAGAAAACAAAAAGGATATTTAAAAATATTTCAAATAAACAATAATTAAAATTGACATATCAAAATGTAGCTAAAGCTCAAATAGAAGGAAGTTTGTAGTTTTGGATTTTTTTTTTTTTTAGAGACAGAGTTTCGCTCTGTTGCCCATGGCTAAAGTGCTGTGGCCTCATAGCTCACAGCAACCTCAAACTCCAGGGCTCAAGCAATCCTCTTGGGTAGCTAGGACTACAGGCACCCACCACAACGCCCAGCTGGTTTTTCTAATTTTAGTAGAGAAGGGGGTCTCGCTTTTGTCCAGGCTGGTCTTGAACTCTTGAGGTCAAGCAATCCTCCTACCTCAGCCTCCCAGAGTGCTAAGAGTATAAGCATGGGCCACCACACCCAGCCAGTAGTTTTGAATATTTATATTAGAAAAAGAGAAAAGTATAAAGTCAGTGGCTTAACATTATATCTAAAGAAACTAGAAAAAGAATAAGAAAAGCAAAATAAATCAAAATAAAGTAGAAAGAAGAAAAATATAAACAGAAATCAATGGGCAGCACCTGTAGCTCAAAGGAGTAGGGCACCAGCCTCATATGCTTGGAGGTGGAGGGTTCAAACCCAGCCCCAGCCAAAAACTGCAAAGAAAAAAAAAAAGAAAGAAAGAAATCAATGAAAGAGAAAACAGAGAAACACTTAAAAATTAGCAAAGTTAAAATTGAAAAGACCAAACAATTGATAACCAAACCCTCAGTGAGACTGGCCAAGAAAAGAGAATATGAATTATGCCTATAAGGGCTAAAGCATTATTGCTGTAGGACATTACAAGGATAAGAGGATATTAAGAACAACTTTATACAAATACATTTGACAACTAAGATGACATAAAAAAGTTTCTTGAAAACTTAATTTTACCAAAACTGGGGGGCGGAGCAAGATGGCTGACTGGAAGCAGCTTCTGAAAAAGGCTCCTGTCCAAAAGGGAAGATAACTTCCAGAAACTGTGCAATTAAGCTGAATACTGGGAGCCCAGCCAAGAGAGAGAAGTGATTTCTGTGGATCACCTCTCCTGAGACTGGCTGCAACCCCAAGAAAGCACACTTCAGGTACACAATTCATCTGAAAGGAAGAGTGCCCGTCCCCTCCCCCAAGAAAGCTCTGAGTTTCTTGCTTTTCTGTTTCCTTTCTTTTTATTCTCCTCTTTTGCTCCTGCGAGTTTTCTACAGATAAGCGGTGAACTGTGGACCTCTTGTCTCACCCCACGGAAGAGTGCTGTGGGAAGTGAGGTGTGCTTCCCCTGAGCACCCCCAGTGTGACTCTGAAAACTCTATGACTAGGCAGAAAAACTGTACTAAAGTTTTCCCCACCATTCTGAACTTATGTACACCCTTCCCCCCTTACCTGACGAACCAGAAGCCTAACCCTGCTGAGACTGAGGGAGGAGGTCCCTGAGCAGTGCCCCAACCCCCACTTGCCGGAACAAGCACCCCACCAAGAAAAGACTACAGGGGGAGGGCCATGGCGAGCCTCCCTCCCCTCGGGCCAAGGGAGCTGCAGGCGAGTGCCTGGCCCTGCGCCCCAAGCTTGCTGGACTTCTGCAGACACGCCGTCTACTAGAAACTCTGACGGCAACTGCGAGGCCTCCACAGGTCTCCCCCCAACCAGGAACT
This sequence comes from Arctocebus calabarensis, assembly GCA_963573935.1. Taxonomy (NCBI): domain Eukaryota; kingdom Metazoa; phylum Chordata; class Mammalia; order Primates; family Lorisidae; genus Arctocebus; species Arctocebus calabarensis. Next base: position 3,431 of record CAUYON010005516.1, on the reverse strand, counting down.
CCACCCCTGGGGAGCATGCGGGCCTCTGCCTGGCACCCGCAGGGCCCCTGCAGGCCAGCCCCTGGCCCCTAAATCCCCTGGTGACCATGCGGCCCCATGCCTGGGCTTGCAGGGCTTCCGCAGACCTGCCTTCTGTCAGGAACTCTGCCTGCAACCGCCAGGCCTCTGCAGGGCAGCCCACGGCCAGAAATGCTCCCAGCAACCGCCATGCCCTATACCAATGCTTGCCGGGCTTCCGCAGGTCCACCATCTGCTAGAGACACTGCCAGCAACCGACCGCCAGGCCTCTGCAGGTCTGCCCCCAGCCAGAAACTCCCCTGGTGACCACGCAGGCCTCCACCTGGCACCCACAAGGCTCCCACAGGTCCACCCCTGGTCAGGGACAGTACCAGCGATGGCGCGGGCCTCCACCGAGCACCCATGGGGACTCTGCAGACCAGCCTTTGGCCAGGGACTTCACTGGCAACTGCTAGGCCTCTGCATGCCTGCCCCTAACCAGGAACTCCCCCAGTGACCACCTGGCCCTGCATCCCACACTTGCCGGGCTTCTGTAGGTCTGCTTTCTGCCAGGGACTCCGCCCGTGACCGCCAGGCTCCCGGCCAGGGTCACTCCTGGCAACCGTGCAGGCCTCCGCCTGGGACCCATGGCGGCCTCCACAGGCCAGCCTTCTTCCAGGGACCCCACTGATGACTGCCAGGCCTCTCTGCAGGCCCACCGCCGGCCAAAAACTTCCCGGACAACTGCAGGGCCCTGGGCCCACCACTTGAAGGGCCAGATGCAACCGTGAAAAACAGCCATGGAGTGAAATCAACGGAAAAACTCTAGCAACACGAATAATCATAGTAGACCAACCCCTCCAAGTAACAACAAGGCAGTCACAGCACAAGATCTCCTGCATAGGCAAATGGCTGAGATGTCTGAAATTGAATTTAGAATCTAGAATGCTACTAAGATCAACGGAATGTAGGAAAAGATGGAATTAGAATTTCAAGCAGTAATTCAAAAGATGGCCCAAAAGACGTCTCAAGAATTCAACGAATTCAAAGACAAAATGACCAAAGATTTTGACACATTGAGACAAGAACTTGCAGCCCTTAAAGATCTGAGAAATTCAGTAGAATCCCTCAGCAGAATGGAGCAAGCAGAAGAAAGGATTTCTTACATGGAAGACAAAGCTTTCAAATGCTTTCAAACCTCCAAAGAGCAAGAGGAATGGAAGGCAAAAACAGATCACTCTCTCAGAGAGCTCTTGGATAACTCAAAGAAAACCAATATTCTCCTCATAGGGATCCCCAAAAGCGATGAAGCAGCTTCACAAGACACAGAATCCCTTATAAATGAGATTATGAAAGAGAACTTTCCAGACATGCAAAGAGATTCTGAAATTCAGATAGCAGACAGTTTCAGAACCCCAGCATGACTCAACCCGAATAAGACATCCCCAGGCACATCATAATTAAGTTCACTAAAGTAAATATGAAGGAGAAAATTTTGAAAGCAACCAGAGACAAGAAATCGATAACCTACAAGGGGAAGAATATTAGAATAACTGCAGATCTCTCTGATCAAACTTTTCAAGCGAGGAGAGAATGGTCATTGGCTTTTAATCTCCCAAAACAAAATAACTTTCAACCCAGGATCTTGTATCCAGCTAAAGTAAACTTCATTTATGATGGAGAAATTAAATACTTTAATGACATACACATGTTGAAGAAATTTGCCATAACTAAACCAACACTCCAGGATATTCTCAGACCACTATGACCAGTGTAATCCCTCAACGCAAAAGTAAACTCATCCAGAAACTTTTTATCAAAGTCCAATTCACACAGCAACAAAAGGATTAAAAATGTCCACTAGATCTTCTCAAGATTTATCATTGGTTTCAATTAATATGAATGGTTTAAACTGTCTTTGAAAGAGGCATAGGTTGGCTGACTGGATACAAAAACTCAGGCCAAATATCTGCTACATACAAGAATCACATCTTACCTTAAAAGAAAAATTTAGACTCAAGGCGAAAGGATGGTCATCTATATTCCAAGCAAATGGAAAACAGAAAAAAGCAGGTGTTGCAATCTTATTTGCAGATACAATACGCTTTAAACCAACCAAAGTAAGGAAAGATAAAGATGGACATTTCATGTTTGTTAAAGGTAATACTCAATATGATGAGATTTCAATTATTAATATTTATGCACCCAACCAGAATGCACCTCAATTTATAAGAAACACTCTTATAGACATGAGTAACTTGATTTCCTCCAGCTCCATAGTAGTTGGAGATTTTAATACTCCTTTAGCAGTGTTGGACAGATCCTCTAAGAAGAAGCTAAGTAAAGAAATTTTAGATTTAAACTTAACCATTCAACAGTGGGATTTAACAGACATCTACAGAACATTTAACCCTAATAAAATTGAATACACGTTCTTCTCATCAGCCCATGGAGCATACTCCAAAATTGATCACATCTTAGGTCACAAGTCTAACCTCAGCAAATTTAAAAGAACAGAAATTATTCCTTGCATCTCCTCAGACCACCATGGAATAAAAGTTGAACTCAACAATAACAGGAATCTGCAAACTCACACAAAAACATGGAAGCTAAATAATCTTATGCTGAAGGATAGATGGGTCATACATGAGATTAAGAAGGATATTACCAGATTTTTGGAACAAAATGACAATGAAGACACGAATTATCAGAACCTCTGATATACAGCAAAGGTAGTCGTAAGAGAGAAATTTATAGAACTGCAAGCCTTCCTCAAGAAAACAGAAAGGGAGGAAGCTAACAACTTAATGGGATATCTCAAGCAACTGGAGAAGGAAGAATATTCCAACCCTAAACCCAGCAGAAGAAAAGAAATAACCAAAATTAGAGCAGAATTAAACGAAATTGAAAACAAACGAATTATAGAACAGATCAATAAATCACAAAGTTGGTTTTTTGAAAAGGTCAATAAGATAGATAAACCTTTGACTAACTTAACCAGGAAAAACAGAGTAAAATCTCTAATTTCTTCAATCAGAAATGGTAAAGATGAAATAACAGACCCCTCAGAAATCAAAAAAATCCTCACAAGAAACTGTACTCTCAGAAATATAAAAATCTGAAGGAAACTGACCAATACTTGGAAGCACACCACCTACCAAGACTTAGCCAGAACCAAGTGGAAATGTTAAACAGGCCTTTATCAAGTTCTGAAATAGCATCAACAATACAAAATCTCCCTAAAAAGAAAAGCCCGGGACCAGATGGCTTCATGTCAGAATTCTAGCAAACCTTTAAAGAGGAACTAGTACCTATATTACTAAACCTCTTCCAAAATATAGAAAAAGTAGGAATACTACCCAATACATTCTATGAAGCAAACATCACCTTGATCCCTAAACCAGGGAAAGACCCAACAAGAAAAGAAAATTATA